>JAZHYW010013576.1:0-18394 GCA_037355805.1 Ixodes ricinus | reverse complement strand
ATGTCAAAAAGGCTGAAATACTACTGTTCGCAGATGACATCAAGACATGAAAGCCTGTAAACCGTTACCCTTTCCGCCTTGCTGTGGGGCAAGCAAAGAGGGACGACGCTTCAGTTTTATGAAATATTTTCCCAAACACCTTTGTGAGTTTAACGTCTAAGCATTATCGAACGGAAAAGAAGTGTCTGTTTCGACGCACATGATATGACGCATATTGTAGAAATTATTTTATTTTACAGGGAGCAAAAAAAAAATTTTTCCCAGTTACACGTTGAAGGAATTTTAATTATGATTCGGAGACTAGAGAATTTCGCAGCCTTTTAAAGGAGACCCGTTTTGTACTCATAATTAGAGAGAGAGAGGCAGGAGAGTTGCAAAATTATGATTGCAGAGATTTTTAATGGGACATTCGAGAGCCCAGAACTGGGCAAGGTTACACAGGGAAGCTTTCGGGAAAACATATATTGAGTACACATGAAAGCCAAGGCAAAAATGAAGATACTGGTGTACATTTATACTTTTGTATCAGAATATTTCCGAGACAGAAGTCCAGAATATATCGTCACAAGCAGCCATTAATAGCTGTATGGCCTATGACGATTACACAAAAAACTATTGAAAGTATTTTGTAGGTTCACGTAAGTCTTTAAACGTGATTTGGAGAGCTTCTGAAGAAGGGTAAGGGCTAATTTTGATGTATTTATTTTCACGTTGTAAATTTCAATACAAATATTTGCACCTAAAACATTGTCAGAAATGACATGTGACGACGTCGCGACTGGAGAAAACTAACCACAAGCAGCCAGCAAGCGTCCAGTCATGCTAAAAAATTCCGTCTAAAACATCCCCGAAAAACGACAAGCCTCATGACTTTGCTAAACATCCGTGAACGGCGAAGTAAGAACAAAAAAATATGTAAGGAATTTAAAGCGAGAATAGACACCCAAAATTACTTGCTTTTGACTCTCCATGGACCTCGTAACTCGCTGTACCTCTACGAGTTAGACGTCTTGACGCGTTGGACCTTTTTATGCGTTGGACTTGACACGTTGGACCACTTGACTCAAATGGAACCTCTTGACTCGATGTGCCTCTTTAAGCGTTCGACCTCTTGACTCAAATTCGACTACTAAACTCAAATTGGACTTCTTTACTCGGTGGTCAGGTGACTATTGTACATCTTGACTCGTTGGGTCTCTAGTCCCGTTGGGCCTCTTGCCCATAAGCGTCTGGGTGTGTGTGTGTGGGGGGGGGGGGGGGGCACATTCCGTTAATATTGTTGTCAGTGATAAAAATTTAAATTTAAAAATTTATTTTGACGATTAGATGTTTAAATAAAGGTAAGTTGAATTATTATCACAAATTACGAGGTGACGAAGAAGGAATAACTGAGGAAACTGAAACGTTTATTGGGGCGAACTTGTGCCCAAAACAAAAAGGAAACAATATAACAACAGGACGTCGCGGGCGTCAAATTTTGCGTAACAGCAGGATCGAACGCTGGGGCGAGACTGACACCGGGCTCGCCCCGCGGAACCCCTTGTGTACACGCGTGGGCTTCTGGAACATTCGGCGTAGAAGATTCGACGCCTAGAACATTCGGACCTCGAATACGCCACAGGGTTCTCGAATTTACTAGAATTCGAGAGGCAGAGGTAATAAAAATTTACGTCCGCTGCCTGGGATCGAACCGCGTTGGGCCACGGGCGCGTTGGCTTCCTCGCCAGCTGCGCGCGCGGCAATATCATGCTCAAAATACTCACGCGAGCTTATTGCACCCCAATATTTATCGGTTCAGGCATACGCAGGAAACAGCACAGTTACTCCTAAAACATTAACGGTGCTCGATCAAAGGTTGTCAGAAATATACATGAAAAAACAAGAAACCGGAATGAGTCTAGCTACAACTCTAAAAGCAGCAGCAAAAATTGTCGACATAAACAGCGTGTCATTGCACGACCGCAGGTGCATTTGCAAAGGGAACCGTGAGGCACTATAAAAACGCAATTAAGAAATAAAAACCAACAAATAGTTCGGTCGACTGTTTTCGTTTTAGAGCCGCTTCGTTGTGCTCCTACATCCTGCAACGCACCTGCGTCTCATCCACGCGCCTGTACTCACGTGATGACCCCAAATTCGGTTGGTGTGTCATGTTTGCTACAGCCTCTGCTTTTAAATGTCCACTGCTTCGAGCTTCTTTCAGGGCCGGCTTGCTCTTGTACACAGGAGGCGGGAGCGGCATCGGAAGATCTGTTTGCCACGCCCTCACCGAAGAAGGAAGTCGGGTCATTGTGACCGATAATTAAAGGGGCCATAAAACAATTTTTTTAGTTTTTCTTTCTTAGCTTTTCTACGCAAATAACAAATCGCGCAGCGTATATGATCAGTCTAACAAGAAGGAAAGGAGGAACACCCTTCTTGCTCGGACCCTCGGACCCCCGTCGCTGTACATTCAGGCGTACGTTGCTTTCCCCACCTCGTCCATCCTTAAGCTGACAGCGTTGTGAGAGCTACGTTCTCGTTCTATGCTTTGCTACACGTCGTGATCACGCTCCCTCCCACATACCCACGTGCAGAGAATGGGGTCATGTGATGAAAGGGAGGCGGCTGATTGGTCCGGCAAGCGCATAGCTTCAACCGCACTGTCAGCTTAAGGGTGAAGGGAATATACAGTGAGGTCGCATGTCGTGGGACATGCGTTGGGTTCCGCTTACGTGCTTTGGGTACCGCGGATATATAACAGTCAAAAGGCAGAGAACTTTCGAAGGCTAGGAGGTGCGAAATAGTCGGCTATATTTTAAAATTTTCGAACCAAAAATCAGGTGTTTGACTTTCTACCTTCTTTTTCTTTGTGTCGACTAAACGATGCACAATCATGAAAATCCCAGTCTAGATTCATCTATCCCAGCCCGGAATACAGCTCATGGCCCCTCAACTTGGATGGAACGAAGGCTGCTGCCGAGTCTTTACCGGAAAAAGAGTTACGAAAGCCACAAACGAAAGCTTCCCTGCCTAATTTCTGTTTTATCCCGAGTTTCATTTTGATCCAACCGCAACCAACGTTATGACCCAATCAAGCAACGCCAATAATGGCTTATCACGGCGCTTACCGCCTTTGTTTGTTTTGCTATCGCCGAATAAGCCAATAACGGGCACTGAGTGCATCACGATCAGGCGTTTTCTTTTTTGCATGAGCTACAACCATTTCGAGGCGAAAGGCAACATCTGTTTTGCCAACTAATGCGAGATGTCTGGTTGTGACGGCTTGAACCTGATGAAGTTGGTTTATTGTTATATGTGGTGTCAGCTGAACGTAAACAAAGGATTAGAGAGAGATGGAAAAGACATATACACCGCTGGACTTGCCGTTTGATAAGATCATCTTTTTCTTTATCTATATAGAGTTTCGCTTTCTTTTTTCTTTCTTTTAATATCGACACCTGCCTTACATTTAATTTAATTGAGGAACTTCTTCCTCTTCTACTCTTATAACCAAGTACCTTTCTCGTCTTTTATTTGTCCGCCTTGAGTGCGGCCCCTTTAAGGTAGACAACTTCCTTGTGGTGTAGCGCGATGGAACATGCACTCATACAATTGACTGCCTTGGCGTCTATAGCAAGGACTTCCAGGATTCCTTAAGTGAATTTGTGGAGGTTTCTTGCCAGGATGTTTATGCTAGAAAACTCTGGCACACACTGACGTATACGACGATGGGCGGGTAGGTGACCTGCTGGTGTGATGGTCTTTGCTGAAGCTGCATGTTCTCTCGTCCGGTCATTGATGCACCTTCCAGTTTGTCCAATGTAACATTGACTACATGACAGTGGGATTTGGTATACAACATCGTTCTGACAATTGGTGTACCTTTCCTTGTGAGATGCCTCGTAGTTTGTTTTTCCCTTGTTTATCTCCTAGTTTTCCTTCCGGCATAAAGAATTGGCCTCGTTGGGCGCAGAACATATTAACTGAACGCCTTGCCGGCCAGCAGTTGTTTTCAATCGATGAGTGAGCCCGTGGATATAGGGCGCTACCACACAATGTGTTCGAGGCTTCTTCGTTGTTGCTTCGTCATTGCCTTCAGGTTGGCGTTTGATATTCTTGCAGATGTTTTCGCATATCGATATCAGGAGTGTTCTAGGGTAGCCAGAATCCTGGAGCCTGGAGATTTGTGCCGCGAAACTTCGGCCCACCTGATGTTGACAAGACTTTTTAAGTGCCGAAGGGAGCGCTGTGGTAACGTCTCGTTTGACATTTGTTGAGTGTTTGGACCCCAAAGAAGGAAAGCATTTGCAAGGCCTTACCTGATTTCTCCAGCACACGAGTCCTTGTGGAAACTCTAAGAATAGATCCAGGAATTTAATGCATTTGTTCACGGGGAGTTAAACAGTGAAGCCGAAATCCCAGCAACTTTCTTCGAAACATTGCATGACGACTTCTTTGCACCCGTCAATGGAATCATTTACCTCAGTGTTACACAATAGATCACTGAGGTATGAAGCTACTCGTGATCCTATGCAGATGCCACGATTCTGTCATACTGGTGGTTTTGATGTGCCACTTCCGCCGCCTTCAGGTAGACGCCTAAAAGTACTAAGAAGCTGCCTATGTTGATGCCGGCCTCCTCTTATTAAAAGGTTAAGGTAGCTTGTTCTTCAGTGATGTTTCGGGAAAACTTTAGAAGGTTTGTATGTGGAATGAAATAATACATGTCATGTACGTCGATAGAAAACCCTGAGGCGATGTAACATCATTTCTGTTGAAGAAAAGCGATTACACTTTCCGAGTTACATATCTTGAATATGTCTTTTATCTGAACATTGGACAGATGTTTAGCTAAAGAGGTCAGCACATGAGCTTTCCAAGTGTTCATTTCCGAAACTATGGCACGGAACGTATCACCTTCTTTGTGAATTTCGCAGAGAAAAAGACCGATAGTTGTCTTTCCTGTAATGTTTCTGAATTTTCTGACTCGACTGATAAGAAGATTCCTGTTCAATATCTCCAAGGTGGCATTTTAATGGATTTGGTTCTTTTTGTCATTAACTGGAATAAAATTATTATTCATGGCTTAGTTTTCTTTGTTTCTATACTTCCCAGAATCAAGAATGATCTTCGGTGATGTTGAAAAAAAAATGGTTTTATTAAACAGTTGCTAATCCAGCGGTGTGTATGCTTTTTCTATATCTCTCTAATCATTGCTTTATGTTCACGTGGCACAATATATAGAGATGTTATCTTTGACCCTTCAAGTAACTATATTTCGTTGTTTGAGCTGTCGCCCTATATGGTAAAATTATTAGTACTCATGGAGATGACCCCTTTAGTTCACATTGGGCAACGCACCTTTACCATTGTCAGGAAGATGGTCGTGGCTGCCGCATTGTTAATATGTCTCCTTCCCCCGAATGCCGCGCCATTTATGAACGCAACGCTGGCAAGAAATATCATGCTGACGAATACCAGCTTTGGAAGCACAAGTGCGAATGCTGCAATTCGGATAGTCTGGCTAAATTGAATATCAGAAAATGTTTTTCTCTAATTTCAGCATAGCATGTCTTGACGGAGTATTTTTGTCAAATTTTCGATCTTTGGTGCGCTTTGCGGTAACAACATCGGTCCTTGACCTTCTAGGAATTTCTCCTTATTAGTATTCAAAATTCATGCTCAGAGAGGACTCCACGAGTGGTGTTTAGTATCTATTTAGGCTCATTGTCACCGACTTGCAGACAATGTCCGTAGCTTAAGGAGCGCTTCGCTTTTTTATTTTTGAAAGGTCTCCAGAGTGCAATTTCTTGAAACGCAACACAAAGTAAAAGAGCTTTTCCTCATGTTCTGTTCATCAATTTAACGAGCAACACTTCTTAAAGTTTACCATATCAGTCAGTGTCATTCTTATTGGTGTTAGCCCTAGATAGCACTTGTTTGAGGGCTTCCCTGAAATAGGCTTTTAAAAGGGAGCATCCTGTGAGGGCAAACAAGGATCAGAATCAGGGGTGCACCACCCACCAAGGAGTCCAACTGGGGAATGGGTGATGTACCATTATAATGCATCTGTGCTGTGTGGGCTATGCTATTAGAACTGTCCAAAAATGATACCCAAGTGTGAGCTCAGACAAAGGTTATTTCGCCATAAAATAGTCACTCCTTGCCGCAAAAAAGTTGAAATATCAAACAAAAATGTAACCAGAAGAAAAATTAAAAAAACAACAAAAAGTTGGAGAACGCTAAAGCTTCGCCTTTAAGAGTGGAACGCGATAGCGTTGTCGGGCCCCGTTCGCAAAGCCTTATCATTTAGACCACTGCTCGTTCCCAAGCCGTACAAGTGTGCGTGCGTGACCTAGTCGGTAGCGTCACGTGTCACGTGACATCACATAACGTGACGCGTGACGTCACGTTTTAGTGGCATCACAGGTGAAAGTTGTCGGTTGTTTGAAATTTCCGCGTGAGGTCATGTGGCGTGACGTCACACGCGGGACGTCACACGTGACTGTTACGCCATGACCCTATCAACCAATCAGGATTTTCTGGTCCCACCGACGCCGACGCCGGATTTTTTGCGACACGACCTCCTTAACGCCAGAGCCGTATATTGAGAGAGTTTGGCCAGTCTATGATCTCGCCGCCGTAACGTCCGTCTCCCGAGTGCGCCAAACAGCCCGTGGTGGAGAGCGCGAGGCGTGAGCGCATGCGCGTGAACTCTCGGCTGCTCACAGCTGAACGGAGAGGGCCGCCATTTTCATTCATTGGCCCGGCGGAAGGCATGGGATCGACATCCAAATTTCGGTTCTTTACTTTTATTTGGCAGGCTCTGGCAAGAAAATTTATAATGTTATTCCTCTGTGGCTTAAAAAGTTAACGAATTAAGTTTCTTCACGTTTGAACGCGAACTTTGATTCAGGCGAAAAAGAAATAAGCCCGTAGCAGACAACGCGTAGCCTCAACAGTGCTCCGCGCCGACAGCGTTGCGTCAAAATGGCGGTCGTCTCCTCTTTAGTCCCTTCTTTCTCTCTTGGTCGTTCGGCGCTCTCCTCACTTCCCTTCACTTTGCTCCTCTCCGGCGCCTTTGCGCCACACCCACTGGCCAGACTCTCCGAATATGCGGCTCTGTTTAACGCTATGAAGTTAAGAGGAGGGGAAAAAAGACGACTAAATAAATCATCCTGGCCGGATCACCCCAGGAAACCCGTTGTTAAGTATGTAGAAATCATGCTTATTAATTAAGGTTTTTTTCGTTTTTTTTGTTTTTGTTAGAAAGTTCATTTTTGCAGAATTTCATCGGCATTGTTTTTTTTTTTTTAACTTTCTATGTTGGTGTTTGCGATTTGGAGGGAGCATTGGCGGGGGCATCGCGGCCGAGGTGGGAGAAATTCCCCCGCGCTAGTTAAGAAACGTCTCGGGTTTCGGGAGGCGGTACGGAGAGATCTCTGGGAGAACCCGCGATTAATTGGAGCCACTTGTGGCTTTTAACCGAGTGTGCCTGTGTATACAGGGTTTCGCCGCTTAGTGTCTAATGGTCGCTTTTTACCCGATGTAATAATTTAGCTGTTGGCGCCAGCCAGACGTGGAGAAATGCAGGAAACGACTCTGGAAGGAATTTGGTTTTGGCTGTTGGAGTCCCAGGCTGACAGCTCGGTAACAATTGGGTAACACTGTACCACGTAGGAGTGGTGGACTTTGAATGAGATTGGTCGGCCCCTGAGGGGAAAGGCGGCCCCTACGTGTCTACAAACCCCTACGAGTCTACGAGTCTACCGGGACTCCACCCCCATAACTCGAGGAAGTCGACTCCAGACTTCAAGAAACCTGGAACGAAGAGGCGTGTTGCTTCACCCGGGACGCATCGAAGGGTTCTAAACCTCCGCCGGGCTTGGCCTAAATTGTCATGATGTTCCTTTCTATCGAACTCGGACACGCAATGGGTACGCGTGCAAACCCCCGGCTGACTCGGTCCTCGTGATGACACCGCTCGTCGAACACCTATAGTCACTGAGCAGTTCAAAAAGCACAAAGTGGGGTAAGTCTCGAGCATCTAATTACCGCCCTGCAGTTAATCATATTCCCGCACCATCCCATGAAGACTCGAAAGGACGAATCACAAAGCAAGAAGCAAGAAGATGATAAGCCACACCCTACGTTTCTTTAAGGTGACAGTGACTACAAGCACAGGTGCCCTCTTTAGGCCCACCAACAAGTCAGATTGAGGAGACTATTTTTGGCTTGAGCCAGTGAACGGCTTGAGTTTTCTCTAGAAAACATTCCGAAACAAACGCCGTTAGCATCTTGTATTACGCGTGTTATAAATCGGTTTAAATGAAGATAAGAATGACATGTGCAAGTATGAACGTCTTTATTATTATTTTCTTATCGGTTCAATGGTGATTATATTATAGCAGGCACGCCAAGGATATATAAGCGTGGGGAGCAGCTAATCCACGCAGCTAACAGATGTAAATACTCAATTTTCATATCGAAATATCCAAAAAATATTTCCACAATTACAAAGTTACGAAACGTTTACACATTATGCGTATTACCTTGAACTAGAACATAAACATTGCAAGAGCAGGTTAAGTTCCTTTCCGTTCTAAATATTATAAAGTGTCGAAATGGAAGAAACTTCATGACCTTTCAAAATCCTCCGCCGGAGATATCGACAGCGGATCCCGACACAAAAGAGCTACCCTTTCCGCAAAGGAACTTGATCACCTCGGCTACTTCCTCTGGGCGGCCTATTCTCCCCATAGGGATCTTAGCACCATAGACTGCCTTATGACTAGGGTTTTCCCTAAAGTCCTGCGCCAATAGGGGAGTGTCGATGGCCGTCGGCAAAACAACGTTGACTCGAATGCCCTGCGAGGCTAACTCCTTCGCCGCGACTTTAGAAATTGCCACGATGCCTGCCTTGGTCGCAGTGTAGACGGCGAATAACGGTACGATTAACTTCACGGCAATGCTTGCCACGTTCACGATGGCACCGTCCCGAATATTTCCTTTGGTCATAGCTTGCGCTGCCGCTTGGGTGACAAGAAATGTACCCTGAAAGAAAAAAAAAGGTGAACCTTCACATTTTTTTAGAGCGATATACGATTTGCAAGATCACAAACGTCACAGTTCAAAATCACGTGGTTTTCAACTGCGGTAGCACTTCATTCACTTGGGAGCTAGAAGGACGAATTTAGGTCTATCAAATTAGCAGCTAAGGTCCGTAGTAGACCTTAATAATTAAAGTACGGCGACCATCCAAGTCCTAAACATGTCGGAGCCCTAAACAACCAAGTCCTAAACATGTTTAGGACTTGGTTGGTTGCCGCACTTTAATTATTGTGATTCCCAACCAGAGAAACATCTCTCAAATGTTTAGTTTCAAGTAGTAGACCTTGTTTGCACTTCCAGGACTATAGGAACCAACCAACAGCAAAGTAGTCTTTAAAGCAGTAGACGAATATAAAAGCAGATGCTATCAAATTATTGCTCTTTGTGAGACCGGCAGTCTCATTCTCATAATTGTGCAGAGTAGTTTTATTTTTCAAGTTACTAAAACAAAATGTGGACAAAGTCTTGAAGAGCGCTTAAACTTCGCCTGTAACAGTGGAGCGCGTTACCGCTATCGGGCCCCGTTCGCATCGCCTTCTCATTCGCCGTGGAAGCGTGTCTTGCGTGGGCTTGTCAGTACCGTGTCTGGCTCGCCACCGTAAGGTCATGGGTTCGAATCCCACTATACAATTCAAATTGTTCTTGGAGGTAAATGAATTACCTTATAAAGTGCAATCATTTAAGGCATACGGCGACTTTTAATTTGCATTACATGTCATGTTTTAATCACTTTCATTCCACACATGGCGTCCGGTTTCACGTGAGTGTTGAGGGTTGTTTGAAATTGCCGTATATATTATATACAAATATAAAACACTTAATTATCTATCATCTTGTCTGTGTGTTTCCGCTAGTCGTGTTCTTTCCGTCCAAAAAACGTACTGAATCGACCTTGACGTTAGAAACCGGAAGACGAGATCTATCACCCTGGGGTCTCACACCTGATGTTGCAGTTAGCATTCCAGTTGCCTGCTCCCTTTACATTTTAAGTAGCTTTTTTTCAGTTCTAGCAATGGTTGACGTTCAAAGATTTTAAAGGGGCTTCACAAATCAAAAATGTTCATTTCGACATATCTTTAAACTATTACCCACTTACTGAATTCTACACTCTGATCCGACATGGCTTTTTTCATGTCAACCCCGCCGTTCTTTCTCGCTCTTTTGGGATGTTATTTATTTGTTTTTGCGCTAAAGAGTCCGGAACGTTTATCAAGTAAGAAGCTATATCTTTCACGCTGTATATAGAACAACATCGAAGAATTTTAAAGAATGAAAATATAAATGTACCACACTGCCTGTATCCAAAGAAGTATATTATAGAGATAAATAAACAAAAAAATCTTTACCTTGAGATTCACGCGCATGGTGTGATCGAAGTCGTCTTCGGGGACGTCTGTCAGGTAGTGTCTGGGATCCAGGATGCCAGCACAGTTTACCACGACACTCGGGGAAACCGCGCACCCGCGTCTCACAGCTTCAAAAAGCGCCTCCACAGACTGCGAGCTTCCAACATCTACCTGAATGGCCAGGTGCTGCGCGTTCTCTGCATCACAAAGATCACATTCAGGTCAGATATAAAACAGATATGTACAGAAGCACGGGGAGAAAGAATATATCAATATGCTACGCAGATTGCAATCCCTTCCATATGAATTTCGGCATTTTAAGAAAACTATTGAAATTCTTCCTTGAGTTAAATAAGAATGCAACAAGCGATGATAGCCTCTCATAATACATTTTTTTAAGTTTTAGTTCAAAGGACAAATATATAAACAGAGTCTCACGAAAAATATAAAACATAACTTTAAATCTTAAATTGACCGCAGTGTTCAATGCATTACAGGAGAAGAAAAACTGAACTAATTATATGACCTATTACCGAAGATATACAAGGTTGTGGTGTTGGCATCAAAAACGTTGTAGCTATTCTAGTAAGCTGATAGTAAGCCTTTGTAAGCTTCGATTAAGCCTTTGAACTTTGAAGTTAGGATTCAGACTAAAGAGACGTCCAAGAAGATTGCCACCCAAAATATTAACACAAATTTAATAGTATGGGCTTATATGGTTATGAAGAATCAAGCTTCCTATTTTCTTACCGCAGAAAATCAAGAGTGCATGACAAAAAAAAAATGAAAGTTATAATTTACAGCCGATGAATAATAACTATAAGTATAAAACAAAGTGCCGACTTGCTCCAGACGAAACACGACAAAAATGTGTTTCAAACGCTAGAAGAAAAGAAACACGGCATCAAATGCAAACAGAACCAGCTTGGCTTGTTTGTCAAAATCTTTAAATGAAATTCCTCTTAAAGCAAAGACATGGTGCATGTTTTGCAGGAGGCTGTTTCTGGGTCTCTTATCTTCACGACTATTTAGTCGACCGCGTCGCGTATCGACCTCATAATGAGCTGTTGTGCATTCAGTACTTCACCGTCTCCTATGCCTGAGGCTTTAAAAATTGAATTATCGTTTATATATTAATGCGAAAGCATTAACTGTCTCATGGAGCGAGCCGACGTCATCAGCTTTGAAACCATGCGAAACGACACCTTAATGAAACCACGCGCAAAGCTAGCCAATGGCACCTTTTACACTTCGGCCCCATTGGCTGGCGCGCGTCGACGAGGCTCCCATTGGCCGCTGCGCGTCAGTTTGTGTGATGTTATCCTGACTGTGTTATCACACTGTTGTGTTATCACTGATCACCGCGTTCGCTCGCCTCTTATCGGTTGTACGGTGTGTGGCAATATATACGGCGCATCGAAAAAAAAAACAAGGGGTCCGTTCTGCTGGGAACTACGTTTCTTTCTGTTCCTTCCTCGTGTGGAAAGGCACACGACGGATTGAACGATCGCTCACCCGATGGCGCTGCGTATACGCGAGGCAGCGGCTCCACCGTTCCACGCCCAAGGTCAGCGCTTTGTACGCCCCAGATTAAAGAAGGGAACGAAGAGCGGTGTGAGTGCTTTCGCACTCACAACTCATAAGAAGTGCTTAGGTATACCTCAAGCCTCTTTATATCTTCATTCAAGGCAGTTCAATTTTCTCGGGACCATTACATGAGAGAGTAAACAAAATATACAGTAATAAACATCAGTAGGAAAAGAGAAACACCGCATACATAGACCGTAATTTACATTCGCCAATGCAAAAGCTAACACATAAACGAAGAAAAGACACATACTCATAATATTACAATGACTGCGGAACATTATAAGAAAACGCACGTGCACCACTCAATGGTAACAAGAAGAAGCTAGTTTCACATGTGCAATTTATTTTAAAATTCTGTAGGGGAACGTGGGTAACAATCTCGTCTAGATGGTCTATACTTTGTTTTATTTATGGGGTAATGTATAGAGGGACCAGCACTTTTAAAACAATGTAGTGACTATTTCGACGTCCACCGTCATAATATATCAACAAATATTTCGTCGTCTGTGAAGTCACTTCCGTAACGCGTCAAAATAGTGGCTTTATAATTTCGACGTCCTCCCTCGACGCAGCCGTCGCAGTGGTAGTGGCCGTTTCGTGGTTTCGCCAATTTCGTTCTGTTTAGTTTCTGAAGCTGTCGTCGGTGTTGTGTTGACGCGCCGGCGGTGTCATGTCTAGCGTACTTAAGAAGTTTCCGTCTTAGTTTGCCATGGAAGTGTCTTATTGAACGTGTGTGTGAGACTGGCTCAACAGTTGGTCCTTTCCGACATGACTCGATCGTCAGCGATGTTCTGAGCACGCACATCATTTATGCACGCGTCTCATGTAATATGTTTATCTACAACAAAGGCCAGCTCGATATCACTCTTTCTTGCCTGCATGTGACAAATGTAAGTACACACACTACATAACACTGAGAAATTTGGCGCGCATTTTGTGCCTCTCTATTGTGCGAGGGCGTCTTCGTATGGTTCCAGTCTCGCTTTGCATCTGGCTCCCGCCCTGTCTTTTACCGGGTTTCGTGAGCTTGTCGCTGAGGTCAGATCTTCTTCTTGGTTCGTGTATAACGCGCGAGTTAACTACGAAACAATAGGGATGATAAATAGGAGGTTGTGAATGCAAGCATTTTCTTCTTGATGTTTCTTGACAGGTGTGAAAGAACCATGCATTTGGTGCGGTTTTGCGAGATACGCGTATTTTCCAGTCAACTGCCACATTTATGACACGGCATTCATCTTTTTTGTCGATATAAATCACGTGAAACAAATCATTAAAAGCATCGGTACCGCATTCTGTAATGTTTGGCTCAACCAAGCAAACACTACGTGCGGCCTGATAGCTCACGTTGTATTTTTAGAAGTTGTTTTGCATTCCACATCATTTGAAGGTCATAAAAACCGCAGTCGACTGCACATGTGTTCTCGGAAAAGGCGTGTTGAACCGAGACGCCCCCTGCAAGCAAGATGATCTTAGTTCGACCGCCACGTTCGATCATTTTCCAGTCCGATCCGAACGCCGAAGTGGCCGAAGCTCCAAAGTCCTAACATTGAGATGTCAAAATAAGGACAAAGAAATATTTTTGTCGGGGGATGTCAAAGTAATTTCAAAAATAATTTTATGTCTTCAGAAAGTGGCGTCACACACGTCAAAAAAGATTAAAAATTATTTTTAAAGTGGACGTCGAAGTAGTCACTACCTTTTAAAAACGCGAACCTGCGTAAGAGTATTTTGTAGCCCTGAGGTTAAGGACAAGCCACGAGGCGAAGTTGGTGAATTAGCTAGGCATTTAGTTGAAACGTTTTTACTAACTTTCTAAAGGTTCAGTTTTTGCTTTGTAATGTAATTGGAGTAAGCTGTTCCTGGTGTACGTTACAAATGGTATTTCCAAATATGTTTGTAAACAGTATGCCCACATTGGCGGTAACTCTGGTGCTTCGTGGCAACTTGAAAAACAAACTCGACAGCACCAGACCCCTGTTCGCGCTTAGAGTGCCACGCATTGTACGTGCCCTAAAGCAAAAATGAGACCATGCCAAGTTACCGGGTAGAGATTTGACCGTGGCCTTGGCAGCTTCCAAGTCGATGTCCGCCACAACGACCAGCGCCCCTTCGCTGGCAAGCACGATGCAAGTGGACTTCCCGATGCCGCTGCCACCCCCTGTCACTACAGCAGTGCGGCCGGCAAAAGGCAGAGGAGAGCTCATCATGGTGTCAGTTCGTGTGATGCAGGAGGGAGACAGCCTATAATCTGCACCCGGAGATTGGGAGGCAGTTCAGATCTGGGCACAGCTGTAAAACCAAAGACAGCTGTGCCAGATTACTAAGGGACTGGCGAGATTGAAACACCCTCCTATTGTCACATGGTAATGATCATATTGTTCATATGTGTTGCAATACACCGAAGCTTTTGTAAATACTTTAGTGACCAGGTTTATTTACAATAGGCTATTATATGAACGGGCTCACCCATCGTTGGGGAACAAATGCTCTACAATGCGGAATTATACTAAGCGCGATACGGTCGATTGTTCATGTGCATGGTGCAAAACAAATTTCCAGCAAGCATCCCCTCTTCTCATATACCATTGATTGACCTGAACTGCAAAAAAATGACTTCCTGGAAATGTTATGCTACGTTCTCTGTGTTTCAAATGTTGTTAATGAAAGTACTAGGTCTTTATTATTTTTAAAGAGTAGAATTGTTTTAACAATTACCGTGGCAATTCATTTACTAAAATTTACATTATAGAACTTGTTCTGCCTGCTACGTCAACTCATCAATACCTGCAGCCCGTTATTGTCATAGTCCTCTCCACTAAAATGTTTCAGCGATTACTTTCATGGTATATTAAGGCTAATTACAACGTTGAACATCAATGGCAGGAAAAGCCACGGAGCCCTCAGGCATTCGATATGCATTCTTCTCACTTCACTCTCTTTCAATATTCTTTTGGGCTTTGCCTACAACCGTAAACCACGTCCTAAAGCATCGCCGTTTTCTAGCATTCAGAATAATATGGCGTTTTTCACATGTATACACTTGATTTGATATATCGATTATTGTTATGCATTACGTTTCAACAATAATTACCGTTCATAAGTTTTGTACTTCTTAAGCGGCTATGTAAACCAATTTAGAAAAACATGTTTATGTCCCAACGTATTGTATTATTTCATCTCGCTTACAACTAACTTCACTTACAATACATAAAAATACAATGGAAAGAGCGAACGAACTGACCCCTATTTAAAACAGCGTATTACTTCGATATCCTCAATTTAATTTTATTGAATACAGTACATGCAACCTGGGGTAATCATGCATGTGAACGATAAAAAATGAAACATTGTGTCATTTGTTCTAACGCGACACTAGCTATCGTGTTCTCAAAAAGGAGATCGAACGTCAACAAGCCATGACCTTCCTGTAATTGGCACGCAGGCGTTAAATTTAGGTCGCAATAACGTGCCGATGGCTACATAAACGCATGGAGCCCGGACGATCATCTGTACTTGTTGTTTTTCTAAATTGGTTTTTCCAGCACTCTAGAAATATAAAGTTATTTGGCCTCATTTCCCAGGAAAAGTGTCCTAATTCCAATAGAACCTCGCAGGGGCGGGTGCAACTCATTTGAAAACAATATAACCTGCTTTGTTGGGGTAAACACCAATTTCCATAAAGGACTATGGCAGAAATATTCCTTGAGAGTTAGACTGTCCAAAATAACAAACTCAAGAAAGACTGCCCTATTTCGTGATATTTTCACTACTACGACATGATAACAGTTCATAATGACGCCAAACACCTTCACAAGGCATTCGGTATTTTGCTTTTTGGCTTTCGGAGAAAATGCGTAAAAATTAATCGGCCACAGTTTCATATCAAACTTCTACATTACCAGAGGCTACAAAGAACTGGAGCTGAGTACATAACCACATTGTTTCTATAAATAACGCTAATATATTTGCAACCGCCCCACCCTCTTCCTCTCAAACCTCTGATATAGATTTCAGCGTTTAGTACTGCGTTCATGCTGTGTAGATCTCCTTTTTTCGTTCTATTTATGATTATGCTCACTCCTTTTATAGCACACTCGAGTTTGTGTGTATTGCAGATGCCGCGAAAATAAAACTGGCGTTCACAAATGCACAAAATCAAAATCAATAGCTTCTGCACTACCACAATGAAGCCGTGCTCAACCAACACAAAAATTAAACAGAGGCAAAACGAAGACTCGGTCACTCGTGTGCAAGTCTGATTGTATGAAGAAATAAAAAAAAAATAGGAATAGTTCTCATCATTGTGAATATTTTTCATAATTTCTCATGGGAAGTATGTACGAATACATCAGCGTGCGAGGAGGGTGCCCCACAAAATACAGAAGGAAATTTATTATGCTCTATTAATCAAACTATCAAGGTACTCTGCTTGAAAAAGGTTCTCCTGGCGGACTACCGTGGCATTTCATGTCTTCCTGAGGCTATACTAAAAGATTTCACCGATAAAGCTATGCCTCCCAAAGAAACGTCACCCTCAACACCAAGGCTGCCCGAGGGTTGCGTGTCAATTAATTTATTTATTCATGCGACTCTTAAAGGCTAGAGGAAAGCATTACATGAAAGGGGGAGGTGGGGGGGGGGGGGCAGGAGAAATATACAGAACGAAGACCGCATTCTAAAGAGCACCTGAAGCAAAAAAAGGTAAACCTAGGACACAATTTATTATAGTACGAAATTTTAAATCATGAGCTGTATCAAAATATTCATTCGTGCATAATATATAGTAGGTCAGTATATTATAAAGAATATTATGAATAGTACAATTAAAAAGCATAGAAAAACGTTCAGCAACGGTAACCAGCAGCAATAACTAGTTATAAAACAGTGAGGCCAATGATTCAAGGAATAGGCTGGTATCATTGATGTCTACGCTGGACTTGGGAAGGCCATTCCAGTCCCATATCACTCGTGGAGCAGCGGAATTAATAAATACATTAGTTTTACCGGTCAGTTGTTTGAAACGCCTGGTGTTGGTGGTTTTTACCTTACCTTTTAATCAGCTTTACCGATATGTTTACTAAGATGCCATGCTTTAACACAGAATGTTTTATCAAACGAATTTCATGAGAAACCCGTCACGAAGAACAGTCATGAAGGACTGTGACCTTACGTGATACATTGATGTCATCACGACGTGAGGGTGCAATGATGACATCATGATGTCACGAGACACTGTGACGTCAAATGACATCACGTGATTTTGTTACGTCACGTGACATCACTCACACGCATAGCATAGGCCGAGCTCATTCACCACACATCCGGTGCTCCCCGGTCCTGGTCACCACACTCAAGCTAGTGTAATTTTAAACAATAATTATTTCAAAAGACGTACTCCGCAAGCCTCCACGTACTTTTGAAGCGTATCCTACATTTCGGATATTTACTCTCGCCAAGCGGATAAAGTCCCAAAGTCTGAACCTTCCAAACTGTCTCAAACTCCAGCCTTGGAAAACGGCCTAAAAGCAGTCCTGGGGATTTTTCCGAAGCCCTTCAAAATATTTGAGAAAGCTTTCCCAGTAAAGACTTCTCTGCACTCGGATACTTTCAGCAAGTTCATTTTAGAAGCCTTATTCGAGGTCGACTAATATTCCCAAGGTGGCTGGTGTCTCGCCGTTGGTTGATACTTGAAACGTCGAGATAAAGACAATCAATCTGAAGAAAAACAGAAGTAAGAATCCGTTCTTATTTCCGATCTTCCAAGAAATAAATAGGGTCCTCGTCTGTTGTACTTCCCTTCAAAACTCATTGTGTCCGTCAACATCACGTACAGCGCAATATCATCCCAGGTTTGTTATAGACAATATAACTGTTAAGTGCTTCCCGTCGCCCTCAGGCAGTAAGCTACAGCCGTACGACGTACAATAGGAACGATATCCATGCCATGGCCATGGAATTACCTTTCCGGCGACAAAGCTAATTAATATTGCCAAAACTTCTGAAACTACTACGCTTGAGCGCACGCTGGATAAATCACAAGTGTGGCTAGAGATGGTGACGTCTCATCATGAGCAAGTTAATTTTTACCAGCGGCTTGAAAGTCCCCTGCACGCTTCATCATAGCATACCAAGTGCTGAAGCTATGCCACGCATAGAAATCGAATTCGTAAAACGGAAAGCAATGGCTACTTTTGTTCCAACATAAATGCGGAAAAATCGTTGTTGTCTGTACCACCCGCCGATTACGTTCAGTGTATATTTTTGTTTAGACGACTGCCTGGCCGTTCAAACTGGAGCAGGCACGTAGCCAGGATTTTGTTTCGGGAGGGGGGGGGGGCGCTTATGACAAAATGTTGTATGACTGG
>JAZHYW010013575.1:0-76095 GCA_037355805.1 Ixodes ricinus | reverse complement strand
CTTGCCTTCCACGCAGAAGGCCAGGGTTCGATTCCTGGCCGCGCCTATACCTTTTTGCTGACGCTGTAATGTGAAGTCCTATAAAGTTCGAGAGCCGTCTTGCTAATTCGAGTGTTAGAATGTTCTACGAACCGAACCTTCCACGCCGAATGTTCCTGAAGCCCACGTGTGACAAAGGCGCTCCGCCTGGCAAGCCGGGTCAGTTTCGCCCCAGCGTTCGACTCGTGCTCTTTCGCCGACTTCGACGCCCGCGACGCTCTACCGTTATCTTTTGTTTCCTTCTATTTTTGGCACAAGTTCGCCACATTAAACGTTTATTTCTTCCAGTTTACTTATTGATCTCTTTGGTCACTACCCGTGACATTTTGGTGGAGGTGCGGTAACGGCATCCCTGCAGCGTACCCCTCCGAGGGCCCGCAGTGCAAGTCCGACGCCAAGCTCTCGAAAAACCAACGGAGGCACTACCGAGATCCGGTTGAGTCGTCGCACCCAAGACCTACAACCGAATTCGACTTCTGCCGCCCAGGACCAAGCAGAGCCAACGAAGACGACGATGGCCAACCAGTCGCAAGCCCCCGCCTCTTCTCCCGTCATCTACCTGCCTCGTCGCACCGCGGACGGCGTGCCCCCTTCCACGGTGAACTCTACGAAGACGTCGAAGACTGGATTGACCAGTATGAACGCGTTGCCCGCCACAATGGCTGGACCGACGAGCAGCGCCTACACAACGTTTATTTTTCGCTTGAGGGGACCTGCCAAGCACTGGTACAGAGAACCATGAGTCCTCTCTGACGTCGTGGGACATTTTCAAGACCGGTCTGAAAGCTACGCTCATCAACCACCACCGCCGAGAGAGAGCTGAGGACCTACTGCGAACCAGAACCCAGGGCCCCAACGAGAGCGTCACCGGCTTCGTAGAGGACGTTCTGCGCCTGATGCCCGCGCCGACCCTCGGGCTACCGAAGAAAGAAGCTTCGAATTCCTCATGCGCGGGGTGAGAGACGACATTTTCGGAGGCCTCGTCCGCAACCCGCCGGCAACCGTCGACGCCTTCGTCACCGAGGCAACAACATCGAGCGCGCCCTCCAAGCGCGCGCTTCCCACTACCAGCGGCAGCCAAGCGTCCCCGCAACCGCTCTGGCTTAGCGGCGAAAACTCTCCTGGTACGGACATCCGCGAAATCATCTGGGAGGTTGTCCGGAGTGAAATCCGCCGGTTGCTGCCAGCCGCAAGCCGACCAGCGACGCTCTCCATCGCCGAGGTTGTGCGGGAAGAAGTTCGAGAGTCACCCAACCAGAGGCTCCCGTCGCCGACGCAGCCACCGGGGAGCCCACGTTGACTTACGCCGCAGTGGCCCGACGGCCACCGCCTCTTCCTCGCACCCTACTGGTCGTGCGGCGGCCGCAGCACGACCGCCGCCGCGACGACCAGGTCCAGTACGCCTGCCCGGAGCCTCGCGCACCCCGCAAGACCGACGTGTGGCGAACGCCCTGACCGACGCCCACTGTGCTTCCATTGCGGGGAGGCAGACCACACTTACCGCCGATGCCCCTACCGACGACTCGGGCTGCGCGGGTTCCACCCGAACGATCCGCGCCCCCGTTATGGTGAACGCCCTCGGGAGATCGACGAGTACCTGCGACGACCTCAGTCCCCCGAGCCTGCGTACCGCCGAGTGTCCCGGTCACCATCGCCACGACGTCCAGCTTCACCGATGCACCGACCCCGACGTGAAAGCCTGTCACCCTCACTCCTCGCCGGGGAAACTGGACGCGGCAACCCCTGGAGGTGGAGTTGCCGAAGACGACCGACGACAAGATCCTCCACGAACGTCGGAGGGCCCCACTTAAACGCCACCAGAGACGGAAACGACGCCCCTGCGACGGTACAAGGAATAACCTAAACATCGTTATCGACGGTCACGACGCGTCGGCTCTCGTCGGCACCGGAGCAGACTACTCCGTCCCGAGTGGAGGCTCTCCCAACGCCTTCGGAAAGTGACGACGCCATGGGATGGCCCACAGATATGAACCGCCGGAGGGCACCCTCATCACGCCGGTCGGGAGATGCACTGCTCGCGTCGAGATCCACGGTGAGACGTGCCCTGTCAAGTTCGTCGTCCTGCAAGACGCTGTTCGAGGGACGTTATCCTCGGCATGGACTTTCTCTGCGAGTATGGCGCCGCTTCACCGACCTCGGAGCAGACCGGCTGACGCTACGAAAACCTGCTCCACCACCGGAGGAACCCGAAGTGACGTCATCCGCGGTACGAGTCCTCGCAAACCACGTGAACCTACCACCGCGGTCTAAGTGTTTCGTACCCGTCGGGGTTGATGGAGACTTTCTGCGGCGATGTTTTGCTCGAAGCAATCCAGTTGCTTCTAGGAAGAGGGATCGGCATCGCGAGAGGCGTCGCGGAGCTCCAAGACGGACACACTGTCGCACTGGTAACGAACTTCCGACAGGAGGCCCAGCACCTTACGAAAGGCACCGCCGTGGGTCACGCCGAGGAACTCCCAGACTCAGCCGCAATCGCCGGAATATCAGAAGACCCTCTTCGTGGTCACCCAAGACAACGCTGCCTTCTGCAGTTTGACATCGACCCAACCCTGCCTACCCCGCAACGACGGCAGCTCAGTGACCTTCTCGCCGAGTTCACTGAGTGCTTCTCCACGTCGTCAAAGGTGCGCCAAACGACCGTTGCGAAACACCGAATTGTCACTGAAGATAACGCGCTCCCTGTTCATCGGTCGCCGTACCGTGTCCCCTCAAGCAGCCCGTGGAGCTTCACCGGTAGTCCTTGTGAAAAGAAAGACGGGACTCTTCGGTTCTGCGTGGACTATCGTCGACTAAACGCCGTAACGAAAGAGGACGTCTATCCGCTGCCACGCATCGACGGCACTCTGGACCGGCTGCGCCACGCCCGATACTTTCGTCGATGGACCTGAAGAGCGGGTACTGGCAGATCGAGGTCGACGAACGGGATCGTGAGAAGACTGCCTTCGTCACGCCGGACGGACTGTACGAATTTAAAGTGATGCCGTTCGGACTCTGCACAGCACCGGCGACGTTCCAGCGCGTAATGGACACCGTTCTTTCCGGCTCGAAATGGCAAGCTGCCTCGTCTATCTCGACGACGTCGTGGTATTCGCAAGTGACTGCACGAGCACCTGAGACGTTTGCGGAGCCGTGCTACAGGCTATCCGGAATGCTGGACTGTCACTAAAGCCGTCAAAATGTCGGTTCGCTTACGGCGAGCTCAAATTCCTGGGGCATGTCGTGAGTGCTCAGGGTGTAAGCCCTGATCCTGCCAAGACATCCGCTGTTGCCGATTTTCCAAGCCATCAGACAAGAAAGCCGTAAGAAGATTTCTTGGACTGTGCGCTTACTACAGACGTTTCGTTCGCGATTTCGCCAAGATTTCTGCACCGCTCACGCATCTGACGAAGGACGACGTGAACTTCCAGTGGGGAGGAGCAAGAACAAGCGTTCAACGAACTGAAGGAAAGACTCAGTCGCCCTATCCTCGGACACTTCGATCAACAGTGGAAACGGAAGTACACACGGACGCCAGCAACGCCGGACTCGGCGCGGTACTCGTCCAAAGACAAGACGGAGCAGGAGGGTGATTGCTCACGCAAGCCGGGCACTGTCCAAGGCAGAGAAAAATCTACTCAACGACCGACAAGGAATGCCTCGCTGTCATCTGGGCGTTAACCAAGTTCCGCCCGTACCTGTACGGATCCCGTTTCGCGTTGTCACGGACCACCACGCTCTCTGTTGGCTCGTCAACCTCAAGGACCCGTCAGGACGCCTCGCTCAGCTGGAGTCTGCGACTGCAAGAATTCGACGTGACCATTGTGCATAAGTCTGGCCGCAAGCATAACGACGCCGACTGTTTGTCAGGGCCCCAGTCGAATCTCCTCCCGAAAAGCACTCGACGACGACGATGACGCCCGTTTTCTCGGGGCGGTGACAGATGCCGACGCATGAAGCACTTCAACGAGACAACCCGGAACTTCGCGCCGTGATGGAACACCTGGAAGGCCAAGGAAGTTCAGTTCCGCGAGTCGTCGCCCGAGACTTGTCAAAGCTTCGTTCTGCGGCGAGGCGTGCTCTTCAAGAAGAACTGGAACGAGCAACCCTGCCTGGCTGCTGGTTGTTCCGGCCAGCCTGCGTGAAGAAATCTTTCAAGCATGCCACGACGACCAGACGGCTGGACACCTTGGCTACAGCAGGACGCTCGCCCGGATTCGTGACAAGTACTACTGGCCGAGACTCCCACAAACAGTCCATCTGTACACAAGGTCGTGCCGATGAGTGCCAACGACGTAAGAGGCCTCCGACGAAGCCAGCAGGACTCCTGCAGCCGATACCTGCCCCGACTAGGCCTTTCCAGCAGGTCGGAATGGATTTGCTTAGGCCGTTCCCAACATCGACGCAAGGAAATCGGTGGATTATCGTCGCGACAGATTATCTTACACGATACGCCGAGACGAAAGCCCTGCCATCGGGGACAGCGGTGGAGGTCGCCAAGTTTTTTGTCGAGTCCATCCTCCTCGACACTGGCGCACCTGAAGTGCTGATCACAGATCGAGGGTCATCTTTCCTGGCACAGCTGACCCAGGAGGTATACTTCAGCTCAGTCACACCAGCCATCGACGAACCACCGCTTATCACCCGCAGACCAACGGGCTAACAGAGCGGCTCAACAAGACCATCGCCGACATGATCTCCATGTACGTCGACGTTGAGCACAAAACGTGGGACGAGGTGTTGCCGTACGTTACGTTTGCGTACAACACAGCGGTTCAAGAAACCACGGGAGTGACGCCGTTTCAGCTGGTACACGGTCGGGCGGTTACCACGATGCTCGACGCCATGCTGCCTCACGTGCCGGCCGACGATGGCAACGACGACGCTCAACTGATCTCTCAACGCGCGGAAGAAGCTCGCCAACTGGCAAGAATCAAGATTCATGACCAACAGCGTGTCGACGCACGACGGTATAACCTTCGTCGCCGGGACGTCCACTTTCAACCCGGAGATCGGGTATGGGTGTGGACACCGATACGGCGCCGCGGTCTCAGCGAAAAACTTCTGAAACGCTATTTCGGACCCTACAAGATCATCCGACGCCTCGGCGATCTCAACTACGAAGTCCTTCCCGACGGAACGCGCCCATCTGCAAGACGTCAGCCGCGACCCGAGGTGGTGCACGTCGTCCGGCTGAAGCCGTATTACGAACGATAGAACTTTCCACCCTCGTCGACGAGTGAACTGTGAACTGTGAACTGTGAGTGACTGCGGCTCGCGATTCTGCTGTGGATTTCTTTTGTTTTGTTTTCGTTTCGTGCTGGGCATCGGGACGATGCACTTTTTTAACAGGGGGAATAATGCCGCGGGCGCAGCTGACCAAGTAGGCAGCGCGCCCGTGGCATAGCGGTTATCGCGCTTGCCTTCCACGCAGAAGGCCAGGGTTCGATTCCTGGCCGCGCCTACACCTTTTGCTGACGCTGTAATGTGAAGTTCTAGAAAGTTCGAGAGCCGCCTTGCTAATTCGAGGTTAGAATGTTCTACGAACCGAACCTTCCACGCCGAATGTTCCCGAAGCCCACGTGTGTACAAAGGGCTCCGCCTGGCAAGCCGGGTCAGTTTTCGCCCCAGCGTTCGACTCTGCTCTTTCGCCGACTTCGACGCCCGCGACGCTCTACTGTTATCTTTTGTTTCCTTCTTTATTTTTGGCACAAGTTCGCCACATTAAACGTTTATTTCTTCCAGTTTATTTATTGATCTTTTTGGTCACTACCCGTGACAATATTATGTTTTTTTTCTTCTGACTTCTAAAAGTGGGAGGTTCATTTTACTTTTTAACATGGAGACACTAGCGTCGAGTGAGTAGCTGTTGCATATGAAGCGAGCTGCTTTTTTCTGAGCGCATTCTATTCTCGAGACTAAATAATTTTGACGGGGGTTAGAAATGCTGCTTGCGTTCTCTTAATTTGTGGATGATTAATGTTCTGTAAGCGAGCAGTTTTGTTTCGCGGGGAGCAAGATATAATGTTTGTCTAAGAAAATCAAGTTTCTTTTGCGCTTTATTTTGTTGTCTGTTCTATGTGCCCGTTCCATGAAAGTGTGTCTGTGAAATGTATGCCCAAATACTTGTATGACGGTACTTGTTCCCGTTGTTGTGATAGTAATGTGCGCTCTGTAAGTGTTCTGGCGGAGGATTTCGTTACTGACATTTATTTGCATTTGTGAGCGTTAAAATTCATCTGCCACGGGGAGACCATGAAGATATAACATTCACGTCGTCTTGAAGAATATTGTGATCATTGTGTATACTGATTTTCCTGTAAAAATCTCAATCGTCCGCGAAAATCATAGTTGTGGATTTCAGAGCAGAAGTGAGGTATTTAAAAAGAGTGGAAAAAATAAGGGCCCGAGGACCCTACGTTGGGGGACGCCAGATGAAACAGTAGTCGAACGCGATTTTGACTGATTTGTTTTTACTGCCTGCTTTTGGTACTAATAAAAGCTATCCAATTTAAAACTTAGGACTCAATCTGTAATTCTGGGAGTTTAAGAGGAAGGCGATGATGAGGAACAGTGTGGGACGCTTTGGCATAATCAATAAAGATTACTTCAGTCTGAGCTGTAAGGTGACCATTAAAAGGAAGGTATGCTACGAATTCTAACAGTTGGTAGTGCATGGCCGATCTTTTGTAAAAACACAACGTGCGTTCGGCGATGTGTAGATTATTTTCAGGTGAAAAAATAAACGCATGCAACTTGAATGTGTGTGTGTTGTGTGTGTCTGGGGAGAGGGAGGGCGAGGGGATGGGACACCCTGTATAAGTATTTTCTTCTTTTATCATTTGGATGAATTTACCGCACGAATAGTTTCGGGGAGTAGAAACTGTCAGATACCCCAGTGTACGCGAAACTGAAAAGGATGAAAGCTTGCGGCCTACCACAAACATTAACAAAAAGAGACTTTTTCTTTTTTCTTTTTTAGCAGAAAGAAACGTAAGTTACAGACACTGACCGCTACAGAAACGTAGAGCGTTATTGCATTGTCGCTCCGTAGCCCCTGAGATTGCGGCCTTGACCGATACAAACGTCAAAGAACCAACTCTGTCTTTTTCAACTGCCAGTGGCCCTAGGAGCAAGTGGGAGCGGTGCTTCCTGCCTAAATTATTAACAGCAGCAGCCAGGACTAATGCCCTTCAAGTTTCGAGGCCTTTTTTGAACACGCTTCTATGCTTCGTATTACTTTATGCCCGACCGCCGCCAAAAGGCTACCACGATGGAGCCAATTCAAGCGGCGCAAATACTGCCTCGTCACAGCGCTCATCGCCTTTGCGCGTTTGCGATTGCAGCGCATTCAATGTGGAGGACGAGAGAGGTGATGCGACCGACTCGGAGGCCCCATACGCACATTCGCGTTCGAACGCGTTTGAGTGCGTTGCGGCGTCCTTGCGGCCAAAAGCGAGTTGCTTGCGGTACGACGCGCGCCGCCGCGCAGCGCCTCGAAACGCGCCGCAGGGAGGTAGGGACCGGCTCCACTTTGGACGTTGCAGTAGCAGCAGCGCGTTGCCGTAGACCAATCAGAAGCCGAGAAAGGAAAGAGGAGGGTCACGTGTTGACTCGCTCCACTCGACGGTGCCGATCCGGTTCTCCGCTCGCAGGACCTGCTTTTTCGGTTTGGGGGAGCGGTGGGGACTGCATTTTTCCCAGGCTGCGATGGTTCAAGCTTGACAGAATGTCGGGGGAAGCCAGAGGGATTGTCCCGAGATCGAACACTTCGATGCTGTCGCCAGGCGCTGCCATGTTGTCGTGCATTTCGCTTTACTATTGGTGAGCCGCTAGTAACGATAGCGTGTTCTTATTGGTCCTTGACTGCGGTTGACTGCGTGTCAACCAGTGTTGGGAAAAGTACATCTAAAACTACTTCAAGTATAGTACAAAGTAAATGAGAGCTTATGTACTTCAAGTAAAGGAGTAAGTACACCGGGCGCAATGTACTTTCAAAGTAACGTACAAGTAGTTGTTAACGTAATCTTTCAATATGTCCTTTCATTTCTCTCTAGTTCTTTCTCTTTTTTGATATACATTGCCCTAGGGGTGATGCATCCCTATTTTCGGAAATAGAAGCAAATATTGAAAAAGTCCAGTGGTCACATAGTAATTGTTTTACTTTCGCTGATGAACTATTTAACACGATCAACTTATAGGTAGGGTTCCTTCTAGATAAATCCAAAAAAACTTCGAAAAATACTTGCCGGTAAAATTTTCGTCACTTCGAATTTATCCGAAAAACTCCGAGTATCGAGGTTACGGCGGCAAAATAAAAAGCAAAAAAATAATATTTTACGAATAAAATTTGTCAGTGCACATGGTTAGTAGTCCTAAAACAAGCCATATAAGAATTTTTAAGGGTTTTTTACAAAAGGGAGTCTCGTCAGGGTTCGTTCAGTACAAGGGTCAGTACAAAGTTTGCTCAACAAGTCAATGCACTTCTGGTGACGACAAAATCACTGTTCCGGCAGAGCCGTTTATACTGAGAGTTTTGCCAAAGGGCGGAGCTTGTTGCTCGCTAGAACCAGCGGATTTTGCGATAACACCAAAATGGCGTCACTTCTTTGTCTGCTTTATTCTTGAAAAATCGCATAGAATTCCTATGAATCAGAGCCCCCAAATGGCGGACGGAAGTAGTCATCCCCTTGTCGCCAGACTACGCTGCTGTGGTTTCCAGGCTGTCAAAATCTTCATAAGAAAGCCAAACAATATCTCTGTATAAACGGCTGTGTTCCGGTTTCCAATTTCGACCGTACTGTTTTGTTTCTTAGGTAGAGGGCGGCTTGTGTTTTTATAGGAGTAAAATATATAAACCTGTAGGTTTCATAGGATGGTGAGGGAAGCTGAAGCGTTTATTCTTCCCAAGGACTACGTCCAGGAGTTTGGCTTTTTCAAGTACCAATGTTTATTGAAGCAATACTTGTTTTCAAGATTTGTCATGGGGTAGATAGTACTGCAAATCGCAAGGGCAACAATGCCAAATGCAGCTGCAGAAATATATTTCGATACCCGGGATTTATTTATTTTTTTTAATTAAGTGCACGTTTTTGTCTGAACGTTTATTTTTATAATGAATTTTGAAAAACTGGAACGCAGTAAAATTAAACTCCGAATATCAAAGAATTCGAAATATAAAAAAAATTAACTGCTATAAACCCCGAATTTCGAGCGAAAAATAGGCTCCGAAAAACAACCCTCGCATTTTACAGAAATTAAACTCCGCGAACAGGGAACGCAATTAATAAGGCACTTATTTGTATCGGTCTTATGGTGTCATTACTTCACTCAGAGAAATGACCGGATGACGTCCCCAAAGACAATACCGCGTTTTATTCTTATTTTATTTAAAGACAATACCTTTTATTTCATTCATTTATTTATCTATTTATTTTTTTAGGCTTGGTGAGCTCCACTGATCTCTATGCCTATTTGCTGGATCGCGTTTGACCAGCTCCGCCTATGGACGGGAAAGCGGCCACGGTCGGCCATCTTTTTGGTAGAGTTATATTATCTCTAGCCATCATAGTAATATGGCGGACAGCGCTGTGGCGGCAGGCTGCCATAAAAATAGCCGTAGGTCTAGTACACTGTACCGTGGGTGATATTTCGTGCTTGACTGAAGTTGTTCGACGAAGCAGATTCTTGAAACTCGGCGTGAACGGTAGCCCCATCTTTGAGGACCCGGCGAAAGTTTTACGAAAGCGCAGCACCGGGGAAAGCAGCGCAGCTCGCATCGAAAGCAGACGCCGTACCGGGAATGGGCCCTTCCGCGGTTCGGCATTGTTGACATGTGGTGGTGTGATTTCGTTGGTGGTGAAGTCTTTTGCTCCCGAACGCCTTGCACACGGATCAAGAGGCACCGTGGATGTGCTCGCGATCATTTGGGGAATTCTCGCGAGTGTATATATTCACCGGGGTCTCTTCACAAACTTGAGTGCCGATGTGCCCGTGACTGATTTATATATTTTTGTACCATATATTCGCCCTTTGACGTTCTAAATAAAATGCATTCAAGCGAAGTGAATTGATGCCAACAGATGTTCACTGCCTATCGATGACGACCCCATCATCGCGCAAATCCGCTTTCGATGCGAGCTGTGCTGCTCTTCCCCGGTGCTGCAATTTCGTGAAACTTTGGCCGGGTCCTCAAAGATCGGGCTACCGTTCACGCCGGGTTTCAACAATATGTTTCATCGAACAATTTCAATCAAGCACGAAATATCACCCACGGCTATTATTATGGCAGCCTGCCACCACAACTGCCACAACGCTGTCTGCCATGTATGGATGATAGTGGCTGCACCAGCTGTACCGTATCTAACGGGCGGTAGATTGCGCCACCATACTATGAACATGATTGTAAACCTGAGACTGGGGCATAAAGAGAACATAACAGAAGGTAGAAAAAAGGAGGCAACGTCTCAAGATTGAAACGTTGCCTCCTCTTTTTCTACCTTCTGTTGTGCTTCTTCTGCCTCAGTCTCAGGTTTACAATCATGTTCAACTTAACACCAGCTCGCCTGCACTCTGACTATTTTTCCGTTTATACTACTGGTGGTGGTTAGAGATAATATAACCTGTCGGTTTCCCTTTTAGGGTACCACTGTAGAACACAGCAGGTTCCTTTGGTCAGGATAAAGACGTGTTTATTGACTCAAATGACACACGCTTGCTCTGCGGGCCAACAATGACGACGCTGTCTTTTTTGACAGGATCGCCAGTTGGAGTCCGCGCCGCCGCTATTGACAGTATCACGGAGTGGGAGGATCAGATACAGATAAGAAGGCTCCGCCGAGCAGAGCCTCCCCCAGCGAGAGTCCTGCCCGCTGGATTAGGGGCCGTCTTATATAGCTTGCGGTAATGGACGCGCCCAGGGTGGATCGGATGTAAGTTGGCTCCCCGGAAAGGCGGACGCGTCCAAATCATGATCCCGAGGGTGTGCCTTCGGCAAATCACCCAAGAAGGGCGAGAGAAAGCCGTCCACAAGGGAATACGGCTTCGCCCTCGCATCCGGGACGCGCCCCACATGCCGACGTCTCACGGCCTGCCTGAGATAGGCCAAGATAGGGATGCGGGAACACGTGGTTCCCACAAACTCTACCAAAAAAATGGCCGCCACTGGCCGCATTCGCAGAGCGGGCGAACGCGACCCAGCAAATAGACATAGAGATCAGTGGTGAGTTTTTACACTCAACCTCAGTAGTTACCTAGTAATGCTGAGAAATTCAGAGCGATCCGAGCGTGGGGTCCTTGAAAGAGCTGCATTTCACCTGGACCAAATTTGGGGAATGTACTTTGAAGTCGAGGGTTGTACTTTTCTCAGAAAGTACAAAAAAACATACTTTCAGTAAAGTAGAACTGACATATTCAGATAATGTACTTCAAGTAAAGTACAAATTTTCGACACCTATTTCAATTGCTTCCCAACACTGGAGTCAACGCAACTATGTGTACGAGCTCGGCGCAAGCGCTTTTGCAACGCAACGCGTTCGTTTACCGCTGCGGAACGCACCGCCTCAATTGCAACTGTGCGTACAGGGGCCTTTAGGTAGAAACGTTCCGATTTACTTCTCGTGCGCTCTCGCGTGCACCGCCCCTTCAAGTCAGTTGTATATCGCACGCATCGGCTCTTGTTGGGTGGCAGCGTTTCCCTGCTGAGACGCCGTTACACTTTCGCTGAATAATCCAACCACGCACAGTGAATGTGCCTCGATTCTCCACTTTAGAGAGCAGCTCTTAGGCGCCCGTTTCCGCGTTGAGCGGCGTCGGTGTTGGCGTCGGTGTCGGCGTCGGTGTCGGCGTCGGCGTCGCCGTTGCCGTCGCCGTCGGCGTAAGCGCGCGCGTTACATTATGGGACGTCACAGTTTCCCAGATAATTTTAGCGGGGAAACTGGAATTGGTGATGAGGTCGTGTGACGACAGTTTTACCGCTGAATTTAGTGGGGAAACTGAATGTGCAGGATGCACTATGGGACTTCACAAACCTACACACCAATTCAGTTTCCCGCTAAATTTAGCCGGGAATTGAATTGGTGTTGAGGTCACGTGGCGTTAATTTTCCCCCTAAATCTAGCGGGGAAACTGAATTTGTTCGTAGGCGACGTGACACGAAGTCATGTGACGTCATTTTCCCCACTAAATTTAGCGGGGAAATTGAATCGGTGGTGAGATCACGTGGCATCAATTTTACAGCTACATTTAGCGGAGAAGCTGTGGGAGGAGGGAAGGGTATGGAGGAGGAGGTACGAAGGGGAAGAGGACACGGAAGAGGAGGAGGGTGCGGAACCAGTATGTGAGGAGAGTGATCTATATTTGTACATACATCCATATTTCTTTCTCAAATTGTTTAGCACGGTATATCGCAAAATCAAAATACCTCAAGAGCTGCGCTCTAAATCCGCATTACAGGGATTTGTAAACGTCTTTCATGTTTTTTCTGTGCGTGATTAGTTTAGCCGTCAACAACAAACCCGCAAAAATAAAGAACGAGCTCTGTGACTATGCACTTTGGGTGTCACCTGATTGACTCCATCAGATCTTTGGCTAAAGTCGGACAAAAATCGAAACGGGGCACACGAAGCGCAAGTTCTACCGCTTCTTTTGCAGGGGTTGTGAGGACATCAGAAAGCCGAGCTCTGATTGATTCTGAATGAAGGATAGTGGGTAGTCCTTAAGGCAGTTTGCTTCGAGGTCTCCCCGTTATCCCTCAATCAGAGTCACTCAGAGATCGGCGTCTATCTCATGTCATCGCATCTCTTGCTCAAGAAGCACACGACTTGTTCTCCGGCTAGGCCTTTCCGTTTCCTCAAACAGGCTTTTTAGCTGCCTACACTCTAAGAAATACCTGCGCGTCCACTTACCCGCAGAACATTCAAAGAGTCAATCTCTGCGATCTACGAAATCAGTTCAGCGAAAAATGAGGCGGAACATCCGTTTCGACCTAAAAATGAAGTCTGCGCTATGGCATTACGCAATGTAAGCATGACGCTGGCATTGCGCATTGCCACAGCGCAGACTTCATATTTAAGTCGAAATGGATGCTCTGCCTCACCACTTGCTGAGCTGATTTCTTAGATGGCAGAGGTTGGCTCTTTGAGTGTTTTGCGGGTGAGTAGACGCCCAGGCATTTCAGAGTGTAAGAACACAATACGATCGCATTGCTGTTACAGATCATTGCGACTTCTTTTTTTAGTTGTGTTTGAAGTTTTAAAGGGGTATGCTGGCAGTCAGCAAGCAGCATTTGAATTTCTTCCCGTTTGCTATTCTTTTGCGGACATTTCATCTAATAAGCCGGCAACGCTCGCCGGGGCATACCGTAGTGCGAAAATATGCAGCACCAGTTTCAGATGACCCAAAGAGAAGAACAATCTCCAGGTTCAGTTTTTCTTTTTTAATCTTGATTGATGGTAAAATGCTCGATACCTCTCCGCCAACCGAATACCTAAAACGCCGCTCGCTCCTGGCGGAAAATCTGGGAGTGGTGATAACAGTTGGATATTGGAAGATACTGCTTCTCAGTCATCAATTGGGAAGTTCAACGGCTGAGCTGACCCCGCTGTTAAAACGACATCCCTTCCTACCAGCTTCTTTCCGTCGTTCCTCGGCGAGGCTGGTGCTGCTGTGTGAGTGTGTCAGCGGTAGCGCGGGAGAAAAATCGTTTAACGGATTGGACCCATTTGGATTACATCGAAAGCATCCCTACGCTTAGTCTAGCGACTGCATCAACGAAGGGATAAGGCTGTTTTACTCATTTTTAGTGCTGCGTTTTTGTCACATGCGTTTCTATTATTACGCGGGAGCGCCTGAAGACTGCGGCAATGCACTGTTCTTGTTGTTGTTGTTGTTGTTGTTGTTGTTGTTGTTGTTGTTGTTGTTGTTGTTGTTGTTGTTGTTGTTGTCGTTGTTGTTGTTTGTTTATGTTGTTGCCGTTTCCTGCTTTCGTGATTTTTTTAGTGAAAGCTCGGTATGTTTTCTACATGGGAATGGTTTTATTAAATTGTCATTTCATTTATCAAAGAGATATACCTTTTATTTGACTCTTTGGATCACAGGTCAACCAGATCCTATCTCCTGTTAACCTGTCCAACTTAGATTTTCTCTTACAGCTTACATGTAAGTTTCGTTTGAACCATATAAATGAGTGGTTAATGTTGTGGTTTTCTGCTGTTGTTGTTTTTGTTGTTTTTTGCCCCACCGCCTATGCATTAAGGGGCTCATAATTAGCTATCAATACAAATTTCGCCCGGTGCCACGTTTGTTTGACGTGGCACAACATTCGCTATTCTGACGGTAAGCTCAGACGCGAACAACACCGGGCGAAAATGCTTGTTCACCTAACATTAACTGAATTCGCTCTATAAAGTTTATACACCAACTCATGTTTACAAACAAACTGGAGCGCCCGGAGCGCCCCTAGCGGACGCCACCGGCGCCGCGCATGCGCGATGGGGGTGTGGGCAACAAGCTCGCCGTCGCCCATAAACAAACCATTGAAATGCGATGTTATCGGCGTCGGTGTGAGTCCCCCTGCCCTTTATCGCTTTCGAATTGTTGATTTTACGTCTTCCTGACAATGTCTGACTACATGAGCGGCGTCAGCGAAATCAACGAAGCTCGTTACACCGCAAAACTTCGCGTGAATAATCTGACATGCGGCGATTCATTCCGCGTGGACGCCGCAGAATGTACGCTAAAGCCTGATTCACATGATGAGATTTCGCTCGCAATTTTCAGTCGCGACGTCGCTCGGGCTGCAAAAGCGTGAACCGCAGCTGAGATGGTCGACGTCGATACTGAAAATCGCAAGCAGAATCGGACGAAGTGAATCAGGCATAACAAGTCGGTGATGGCCGCTGGTAACAATAATCAACATCTCCTTGTATCTACTGTTTACGTCGAGCCTGCTTACCAACCTTCAAACCTAAGTCTTTTGAGGCCTGCACTTACTTCTTAACGCAAGTACCGGGCCAACATTTGGTCTACGGGCCGGTGTCGTCTAAAAGAGCAGACGACAAGCAGAAGCGTTTGAAAGAGCAGACGACAGTTCGAACGATCAGACGGCCGTTCGAACTTCAAGACGCACTGAACGTAGTCCGCAGGTGGGCCGTACAACTTGAGGGCTTTCCGGCGTTCATGTTGGAACAAAACAAATAAATCTGATGACCACAAGTATCCGTGAATTCAACCCAAAGTGCTTCCCGCCCAAGCAATTGTGGTCCGGCGGCGGCTGGTTTGCCACATATCCATGTTCTCGGACGAACCGAGAACATGAAAACTGATCTTCAAACCTTTCTCGACTGTTTTGGCACAGCCCCAGTCGCGGCGGTTTGACGAAAAGGCATGTTTTCGTCAGGTTCCTTTCAAAACAACGCAGGAATACACGCCTCACATGGGCCTTCCGCCCACAGCCCCAGACCGGAAGTGCGACCGACGCGCCACCACCGCGCCGTGACGTAACAGAGATGAGTTCGTGTATAAAGTTCAGCCTTAAGTCACACTCGCCCGAACTCTTCTTCTGTGTTTTTCATTGTAAACGGTTTTAAGTTTACCTCAGTTTCTGGCGTTTGGTGGTACGGGGCCATCTACGGGGAGTTGCCGATAAAAGAGAACCGTGTTTTTCAGCTTGATAAATAAACTATACATCGCGGAAAGCGGAAATTCGAGAGAATGTGGCGCTAGCAGTTGGGATAGAACGTGGAAGTTTCAGAAGATGACCTTACCTGGATGAAACAACACTGAGAAAATGAATTTTTCTATGAACTGACGTCCACCTGCCTCATATTGTTAAAACTACTGGGTGATTCAAGGAGACGACAGGCTCTTTAAATCGACCGCGAAATTCGGTTTCTTAACCTATCGCGCTACGAATTTGTGCAGCGTTGCCCCAGATGGTGCATTTTTTTTGTAAAATTTGCAAAGAGCGAATTTACCTGAGGAAAAAGTAAAGAAAGAAAAAGGCTTAGCTCCTATGGAAACGCAGCGGCGCCACCGGTCTTCAAACAACACGGCGCCGTTTCGCACGGGAGACAAGAGATGGCGCAAAGAACGCCGCCAACGAACCAGCATACGGCGCCGAGAGCCGGCGTGTTTAGCAGACGATCTTTTCGACTCAAATGCGGCGCGCGTTCCGCAGGCGGCGACAGTCGCAGAAACAAAAACAGGCGCGGTAACAACAAGGAACTGCAGTTCCTTGTCTGCTAAAGACGCCGGCTCTCGGCGTCGTATGTTCGTTCGTTGGCGGCAGTTGGCGCCGCAACCGCTTGCGCCATCTCTTGTCTCCCGTGCGCAACGGCGCCGTGTTGTTTGAAGACCGGTGGCGTCGCTGAGTTTCCATAGGAGCTAAGCCTTTTCTTTCTTTACTTTTTCCCTCAAGTAAATTCGCTCTTTGCAAATTTTACAAAACAAAATGCACCACCTGTGGGCAACGCTGCACAAAATCGTAGCGCGATAGGTTAAGAAACCGAATTTCGCGGTCGATTTAAAGAGCCTGGCGTCTCCTTGAATCAGGCCTGTACAAATGACATTGTGGGCGACTGTAGCGTCTGTTTCAGTAAAACAACTTGTCAGCAAGAGAGACAACGATATCTTATTTTATGCTGACAAGCGTTTTCTAGCTGATATAAATCCCACAAGCGTCCACAATGTCAAGTTGTGTTTTGACAATATTAGGCTTAGGTGGACGTCGGCTCATTGAGAAATTTCATTTTTATCATTTATCTTTTTATCCAGGTATCGTCATGCTTTCAAACTTTCGCGTTCTGTCCCAACTACTAGCGTCACATTGTCACAGAGTTCGAGCTTTCTGCGATGCATGGTTTCTTTACCCAGGCTGAAAAACACGTGCCATGTTTCTCGGGTATTCCCTGTATATTCAGCGAAGTAGAGTGTCCTTAAAATGGCCAAGTGCAAGTCAGCTCGTCAAGCGCCTTCAACATTAACTTAATACCTTTCAAACTCAAATACTTCACACCTACTAACATGAATTTTGATATAAACGATTTATAGAGTAGGTATTTGTTTATCTGGTATTAAGTAATATTACCCGGTATCTTAGACAACACTGCTTTCTCTCACCTGAAGTTGTTGACACGTAATCTGATGCCACGTTTTAGTTCCTCGTGGCTACCTACGCGTGGGTTTGTGAAAACACCCGTTAAATTTGCGTCGGAGGTTTCATATTTCAACGTTCATTTTTTTGTCATCGGGTTAAGCGCCATGTAACCCTCATCTCGTTAGAAACAGCCAACCGTAGGTTTTTGTACTAAATAACACTCACTGACAGCTTAAAAACCGCAGGGCTTAGCGACCCCTGTGCACCTTATCAATTATCCGCAGTCAATGAAATTATGTCATTAGACGATAAGACCACCAGGGAATCAATCTCGAGTGAAGAAGCGTGCGCGTGATATGTCACGCCCTGCGTTTTTCTTCTTCTTTTTTTAATATGCCATTAACTAAAGCATAGCAGCTTTGAGGTAGTCCACGATCTGTGTCAAATAAACCAATGCCATTTATTAGCTGTCAATAATTAACTAAGACAGACCAAGGTTAACCTGTCGTGGCTGTTAGCGTACTTCCTTGCTGTCTGCGGAACCGCGGGAATTTTCCTTGCGTGATTTCAATGCCGAAGTAAAGCTACGCGACGCGACACCTTGCTCGAAGAATTGTTTTCCGTCAGCCCGGAATCTCGATGCGAACGTCTGTGCAGCGTTTCTGCCAGGTCACGGCTGGCCGCCTTGAGGTTCTCCGGTGACAGACGGCAAGCCTCGGGACCGGGAATCATGGTGCCGCACAAGTTGAGGACAGGCACTTGAGACACGCCATTGATGAAATTAAGGTACAAGTCCGCCGCGTCTTCACCGCAGGCCCTCGCAACCGTAGTTCGGGTGCAATGGAAATAGTATTCCATGGTGCTGAAAACGAAAATGAGATAAACGTATTATTTATTTATTTATTTATTTGTTTATTTATTTATTTATTTATTTATTTATTTATTTATTTATTTATTCGTTTGATTGTTTGTTTGTTTGTTTGTTTGTTTATTTGTTTGTTAATAATCCGATTTCACCAGCCAGTTTGACTACGCCACCGCTGTCGCAATGCACCGAGGGAACTTTAGTTTTTCCGCACGTGCGGCAAACTCGCTGGAGCACTGCGCGTGTGGAGCACGTGACGTCGTCGCGCCCCGACGCCTGCCTCCTGGGAACTTAAGCCATGGTGGCGTCACGTATGCGCCGAACGCTCAGTGAGATCGGTCTATCAAGGACAAGGCCACGTGAGTAAAAATGTGTAACTCCAATCTTAACAAAGATATAGACTTACGCTTGTCCTTGTTTAGTCCTCCGTGTACGTCCACTGTGCTTACGCATGCAAGTTTACTCAGTACCGTGAACCAACTAGCCCAACAACAAATCTTGCTAGATTTCCAATGTTGTATCAGTTAAACAATCAACTATCTGTGCCATACTTTCTACAGCGGAGCTGTTAAGGACTAGTTTCCCTAGGATCGTCTCTCCCGCAAAGAAATGATGACACCGAACTCTGGACACCTTCCGCCATCTATGAGCGACGGGGCAAGCCACGTATCTGGTTGCCGCCTTCGCTCATAGATGGCGACAGCCTTTCCACTCTGGCTTGCCGACCTGCGGCCGGCCATTACTTTCTATTGTACAGCTCCGCTGGTCTTCCTTCTTCCCCAAAGCGGAAAGGCTGAAAGCTTTGTGCATATATATACCATGTCGTATTTTGGTTTGAGTTCCATCTTATGGCGAGAAAATATAGTGTAGTGACCAAATGTAGGTCCTACACATTTATTTACACTATTTACACTTTACAATATCTAACGCTATGAGGGATACCTTCGGAACCCACCGAGATCGTCGGCCGTGCTGCACGCTCCGTCGAGTGTCGCGCGCTACTCCGACCTTGCCCACCTCTTCTTCTTCGTGGCGCTCGGCGCCTACAATCTCTCCCTCCCCTCTCTCTCTCCTGCGTTGCCAGCATGACCGTAGGATGGTGGTAAACACCAGGTCACTTGACGAGGCGGAGCTAGGAGGGAATCGCGTGTGCTTGTTTGGTTGCAGTGAATAATAGTCGTCGTGTTTGACGGAGAGTTTGGTTGTCTAGATCCAAACTGACCAGAGTCTCTGCGGTTCTTTTAGGTACCATATGCAGAGGCGAGGCCCATGGACTCGAAGAAGGACGAATGATGCCCAATTCCAGCATGTGTCCAAACTCTGCCTTGGCGATCTTCAGACGTTCTGGAGCAAGTCGTCGTGGTCGAGCATAGGTGGGAGCACCCGTCGTTACGATATGGTGGGTCACGTCATGTGGTACGGGTCGGGAAAAGTTGTTGGGACATGTTAGACACTTGAACTCGTTGAGAAGGTTGTCGTAGGGAGAAAGAGGGGAGGAGAGTATTGTAGGCGCCGAGCGCCACGAAGAGAAGAAGAGGTGGGCAAGGTCGGGTAGCGCGCGACACTCGACGGAGCGTGCAGCACGGCCGTGCCCACCTCTTCTTCTCTTCGTGGCGCTCGGCGCCTACAATAGGTTTGTTTCGAGAGCACAGTATCTCTCTAAGCTTTACGGCGGGGGCCACCTACCCCTGCACTGGCAAGCCTGTACGTGTACACCATCCTTAGAAAACAAAAACAATATAACAGTTACATACCATGAGATACACATCAGAGAAATGTCTGAAGCATGTAACATCCTTAGCATAGACGAGCGATATGTCAGCCAACCGCATGTTGCTTTAACAGAGAAGGAAATGGCCTTTCTGCAATCATATGCATGTTGAATTCATGTGCCTATACCACGAGCTCGTGTGCCATTGTGCCTGTGTGGCCTTCGCTCTCGATGATTTCGCGGTTTGTACTTCTTTCCTTCTTCCTTCCAATACATGTGAGTTGTTAGTGTGTACTTGTCTGTACTCTAAGTATTTCTCTCTTCTGTTCCTGTCTTTTTGTCCCCAACTTTAACCATGTTCAATCAGTACCACCTCGCCCAAATGACCATCTTACTACAGATATTGGAATATTGTTCAAATGTATTCGCTATTGATACTAAGTTGGGTTCTCACATGCAACCTCTTCATTTTTGTTGCGGAACTTGCGTCAGTTGAGCTGGTTGGCTCACTGAGCCATAAATAGGGCTATCTTTTAACATAGAAATACGGGTAGAAAATAAATCTTTACACATAAATTCCGTTAAGAATGGGCGTCTGCCGAGCTAGTTAATTTATCGTCTCAACAATATGTGCACGGCACTGTGGGTGGCATTCTTTATGTCGGGTGTGTTTATGAAAACCGAGTGCCTTCCCTATTCACGCAAATATTTTATATATCCTTGAATCTTTATCCTTGTTTGAAATGTACTGCCCGTGTTAGGGGCATGACAGCCTTGAAAAACACCTATCTCATCACTTTCTGTACTTCAGGTGCTGTTGGCCACTGTCCTAAAGCGGCGTCCCGTGGAAGACCAACGACCGTGAACTACCTGTGGCACACCAAACAGTTCTCTTCGGACGACACGCCTTTGCTTCGCCACTGACGGAACAGTTCGTTTTTGAACTCAACGCCCACAGCGTCTGGCAGCCTGACACATTGTCCGATTGCAACAAGTTCGTCTACAAAAAGACGCACGCCGAGACTTCTAGTTGTGGCACGACATCGCCGAGAAAACACACATGGCACCCCTTTCCATACTTCAGGTTTGTTACCATCCAAATACTAAGTGTTAACGAAGTAATGATGTCTATATTTTAGTGGTGTCGTGTCCCCGACGGCGTCTTTCAATGTGCGAATCGTCGGCTATGCTAACTAACCATATGTATAAATTATATGTGTGCTTACTTATCTACTGCTTCTCTCAGGGAAGGTCGAGATAAATCCTGGGCCGAAGGACAGTTCCTAACCGTACGATATTCTTGCTATCGCTAGCAGAATTGAAAACAAAATCAAAATTACATGCTTGCCGAAATTACGACCCTCAAAAGCTACCAAAAAGAAACCGACACATGTGTTGAAGAGCTTAAAAAGCGTGAACCCAGAATTGCAGGTCAATAAGCGAAAACCAAAGGGTCATCTGAGGACGCTGCATCATCCAGCACTGGAACCGATAACCTCTTGACGGAGCTATCTAAAGTTAATGCACGGTTCGATGATGCCGAAAACAGACTTAGGAGGCCGAAGCCCCAACGATTCGCGCGCGTATGCGCACTGGCGATGCGTTCGAGGACGAACCGTTTGTGCGGAAACGACTCACCCAATCCCCCTAATAAATCATAACCGGACCGGAACCGTGAACTTATGAGGGCGGTTATCGGTTAAATTGGAAAAATGATTCGACATACGAAAATGTAAACCGCGCCTTTTTGCAGGAGAGGGGGAAGGGGGGGGGGGCGGGTGCGTCAAGTAAATTAAACATGCGCGATGGTGGCGTAAGCGGTGCAATTCTGTCTGAAGAAGTGGCAGCGACGGGGAGACAGCTCAGTACTAACTAAGGAAATAAATATATCTTATGCCAATGTGCAGCACGACTTTGCATCAGCGAGTCGGCGCTGAGGCATACGTACACTTCTATAATTCGTTGCACCTACGATGCACCGGGAAGGACGCCATGAGCCACGAAGCCAATGCACATATCGGAGGGTGTGAGGTGTCCTTCCGTTTGAGCGGACCGACGTGGAAAACGCGAAGTCACGTGTCAAGATACGAGCTATGGGTTGGCTCGAGTAGCCTCTAGCTCGTAGCGTCCATTGCGACACATCGTAAGGCGAAAAAGAATATATCGAACTAGGCTAAGAGGCTAAAAAAACAATTATCTCTGTGCGTGCGTTTGTGTGTGTGTCTGTGTGTCTGTATGCTTTCTTTCTTTTTATTTTTTCTGCTAAGAACTTTTTTGCAACAAAAAAGCAAACATAAATATAAAAATGAAAACAAGCAGTCGTCTGCTGTCGGCGTCTTCGTTCCCCTGTAGCAAAATGTGGAGGCGCCAAGAGGCGTAGCCGTGGCGACTGCGAAACTGCGGTGGTGGTGGTCGGGACGCCATTCGCCGATATCAGCCCAAAGCCCTGGACGCTACCTAAAGAATTTCTTGGTGCGCTTTTTCTTAGATGCAACATGTCGCCAGTTTCTTTTTTTTTTTAATGTTGATGTAGCTATTTTTATAAACTTGCGACATCAGCCCCGAAGAAGGTCGAAGAAAGAAAGCAAGAACTGTGAGCATATAGGCAATGCCCTGCGTTTCTTAAACTGTCAACAGTCGCAACGCAAAACAAAATAAAAAAAAGCGAGGCGATACACACCCGTACCGTCAACATCGCAACCTAATGGTTTTGTTGACAGGGGACAACGCGACTCTTGCCCCGACCCCCTCCTCCCCCCCCCCCCCCGCCCCCTAACGGAAGCCCATAGGGGTGCACAGATTTGTTTGCAAACAGGAGCTGCTGTATAGATTCGTGTTTCCCGAAAACACGAATTATCTCAATTTCTACATCTTTAAATTTAGTTTTGAAACGGGTTCAGAGGCAATAAATTTGCACGACTATAGTGAACCAACTAGCTCAGCATAAGCCTGTTATGTAAAGCGTATTATACAGACCAGCAGTAAACGTTCATGTTTCCGGTTCCATTTAAAGAACGTGCATGGGCCACTTGATCTTCATGCTTCCTCATGCATCCCTTTCACCGGATTGCTGTTAATGCAGTCAATGTGCTCGAAGTATTCTGGAAATGGTCAAAAGAACGTTAAGCCGGGGTCACTGCTTATACATCATAGGAGAGACACACTCTGCAAACATGTTCGAACGCGAGTCACAAAGATATCCTTGCATCGAATGCCGCATGGCAATGAGGTTGAAGGAGAAACTTAACATGCGGCATTCGAACGACAGATATTGCGGTGACACGTGTTTGCAGACTGTCTTTTGCGTCATTTATGAGCAGTGTGACCCCTGCTGTAGGCAGACTCCGAACAAGCATTGCACAAATATTGTTTGATAAAACAATTATATGCCTCCGCCATGTCTTCCTGCCACATGAACTGAACTTGCTAAATATAACAAATGTTCGTATGCCACACCAATATAATGCACCAAAATGGTAGCCCTTGTTAAGAACAAGTGAAAGAAACAGATTCATACATATTTTTCTTTAAACAATGTTAAAGGACCAAGGAAAATGTATCACAAATTGCTCGATAATTGTGTTTCATACGTGAAACGTTCTAGCATAATAAAAATTTATATGACCGTTTCGCAGCACGCCTAGCCAGTTCAGCCAGACGCCTAGGTTCACGGCGCTTTTCATCAGATAATTTAACGCGTGGCATGTGTACACTTGAAATGATGGTGATCTACCAGAACCTCCTAACCCAGTTTTCCTATCCCACCTCGCCTCCTCGCCTACCTCTAATCCTCACTCTAACCCTGGTCACATTACCTCACCGTTAGCCAATCAGGGTCGAGCACCTCACTCTTCTCACCCGTCAACCAATCAGTGACGAGCCTCGCGGCCACGCTTTTATCCAGGCTTCACGTTTGGGCGTCATGAAATCCCTAACACCTGGCCAAAGAACGTTTCACGTCAAAATGCATAGCTTCGATTCGGGTGAATGTCGATCGACGCCATTAATCTTTCCCATGCAATATTTTAACCCCATTGTGTATTCTTTAAGAATATTTGTGGCTTCACTTGGTCAGTACGTGAATATTGAGTTTGAACACTACTCTCCGCGGTAATTAAAGACTCGCGCTGTAATGATATTGTTACCACTGACAATTTATCTGGCGACGAAAACTGAAGCAAACTAAACGTCTAAAGGGGGTCCTTGTGCCCAAAACAAAATAGAAAAAGGCTAGCGTCACAGGCGTCGATGGCGGCGAAACAGCAGGATCGAACGCTGGGGCAAGACTGACTGCGGCTCGCTACGTGGAGCACGTTATGTATACGTGTGGGCTTCTGGAACATTCGGCGTAGAACGTTCGGCGCGTAGAACATTTGAGCCTCGAACAAGAAACAGGGTTCTTGAATTTACCAGAGCGCGAAATTGACAGAAATAACAAAAAGGTGCATCCGCTGCTATGCATCGAACATCGGCTCCTTGCGTGTGAGCCAAACACCATAACCGTTCGACTTTTCTTCTTTCTTTTTTCAACCAACCTGGATTGTTTTCTTGCATAAATCGAGCGTTTTATCCAAGATTAAAGTGCACTTTGACAAAGACAGCGCACGGCTAGGCCCTTTAACAGCATAGGTTTATATGTCCAGTCAAATTCAGTGTCTTTGAAGTTCCGCACTTATCCTTCGATTTCGAGGCGTCTTCGGCACTTTGAAGCGCGCTTCCAAATCAGCCAATCAAACAATTTCAGGGTTGCCCGCTTCAGCAATGAGGCTGGTCGTAATCGTGAAACCTTCTTCAAAGTGACGCCATGCTAGTTTTGCTCCTTCGAGAACCAAGAGGTGATCTGTGCGGGACTTCCATATTGCTTGCAGTCCAAGCAGTGCAAGTACCTCTAAACATTAACTGTCAGGACCTGTGCCAAACTCAAGGAACTTCGCGCTGCGCCAGTTCATGTACAATTCAACCTGTAGCCTACAGCGTAGGTCCGCCTAAAATAATTCCGAGTTCGGGCAAGTGTTCCTGAAGTGTTCCTGGCGTGGGACATAATGTGCACTTCAAATTCGAAGGAGGAAAAAAAACTTTCTTTTCCTACTATGTCTTCACTGGCAGCACCTCGGTGTGAAAAGAAATAAAGAAAATTGCGGCTTTCCGCGATAACATTTCGGCCACGGGCACGCTTGCTCAGAGACGCACGTGGCAATATAAATATATAAATATTAGGTTCCCTATTTGGGCGAAACCAACTGAACATACACTTACAACCGCTCTTTTGGCTAAGATTTAGAAAGGTGCGATACGACATAAATAAATGCACTAGCAAAGGGGGTAATCACAGGTTCAAAACGTATTACAAGCCATAGTGCATAAGCTATAGCCCTAAGCGGCCATGAAAGACGCGTGAGGGCCTTTAGCGCAGAGCAATGTAGAGGTGGACAAGGAACCGAGAGCAATACAAAGGCACTGCTGCGTGAGCCGCCGAAATTCGGTTCTCGCAATACGCATCCGTTTTCCAAACTCTAATTATTTTTCCAAACGATTAGTGGGTCACAAGACCACAAGGTACACCAGGCGCATTACATTTTTATGTTTATACACAATAGTTGTACTGTAATGGTGCACTAAGTACGGCAACAAATTTTACGAATTTCTTGCTCGCGTTATAAAATTATTTCACGTTTTACATTTCCCTTACAGGTAGTCAATAAAAAGGAACTAAATAACACGTGAATTGATTCATTCATAACCTTAAAGGGATGCTGAAGCGAAACTTGAAATACACCTATTATGGTCAGAAATAGGTTTAATATGATCAATGATATCCGTAATTCATAATCGCGCGTTTGTATTTTGAACGGATGGCTATATTTTTCACCCTGAGGGGCCCGATTGGGCGCGCGCTCGAAAATCAGCCATCGGAGAGCGCGATGCGTCTTGGGATATTCGGCGCATTCGTGACGTCACTTGTGCCAGACGGGAAAGGCTACGGCGTGGGTGTTGTGGTTATGAGCTTTGCCACTTGGTGGCGCGTCGACGATTTACGACCTGTGACAACGTGGCCGTTTGAGATGTGCAAGGGCTGCACGCACGCTGTACCACCGTACCACGGCAAGTCGGCAACCACGGCACCACTGACAAAACCACGACCACAAAACTAGCTCGGAGCGAATGTACGACGAAAAAAGTGCGTACGACAAATTTGAGAGAAAACCCGTATTCTCGAAACGAAATTGTCGTAACTTTTGTGCAGGTTACGACAGAGTCCTACGACAGCTCCGAAGCTGTCTTACGCATTTTTTACGATCAAAGCCGCATGGCCGACAGCGTCGCTCAGTAACATATGGTCCTGACGACCAACGGACATTTATTTTTCTACGTGCTCTTCTCGCGCGTCCCGACTTCAACCAGCACGAAAAAAGGAAGGAGTACTTGAAACAGACCACGACGAACAAGACCGCTGTATCCACAAACACCTGAGAAGAGCTACAACGGCCGCGATTCCACCGACCAAGCGAGCTCGGCAGAATATAGTAGGCCTAGCAGCAACACCGACCCGGCGCACCGTTGCTCCGGCGGTCCTTGGCCAAGACCGTCTGCCCACGACCGGCTGGCCTGCTGAATGGAATATGCCCGCGCGACCCTTGTGGACCCTTCCCGGATGAATAGTTTGATCCCTGAACTAAATTTCAGAGGTCAATCTTTTCCCCTTGTCATCTCGATCTCCTTTTCCGAGGCAGCGGTGACGAACGCTGTCGTCGAAAAGGGACTCTCATTGATTCTATCTCCTTGTTTTGTGTGGGGGGACGAACGCTGTCGTCGAAAATGGACTCTCATTGATTCTATCTCCTTGTTTTGTGTGATATAGAACTCAAATAAACGCCATACGGATTACCTTCGCAACACGGTATGTACACTTTGTTATTAGTATGCCATTTTTATTCTGACACGACGCTACGTCACTGTCGAGCTATAGCAGTTCGTGGGAGCTGCGCGATGTCGGTCCAACCTTTCTTTGCCAAGTGTCACGTCAGTATCGAGTTGCAATCGTGAAAGATCGGTCCCGAAGCGCTTACCGAAACGCGGTCTAAAACAGAGCGAATCCAGCACTTCGATCAAACGCGCGCGTCCGCTCCTACTGTGAACAGGTATTTGCGTGGCTCTTGCTGACACTCTCGTAGTTCAAACGTGTCTTTTTTAACGTCGGCTCGCAACTCGCAGCAACTAATACCACTAATACCGGCCGTGCCAGGAGCGTGCTGGCGTGCTCGCGTCGTGTCGTGCATAGAGCCGCAACGAGAACGAGCTCACTGTGGCCAACTACGCTTTGGCTTTCTCCGCCAAGGTTTTGCAAACGCGTTCAGGCCTAGGCTAATTCTGCCGGCACGCCGTATTTCCGCAGAACGGCGCTGCTCCTATGCCACAAGTGATGTCACGAGAACTTCCCACCATCCACCAGATGTGAATTTAAAATCGTTTAATTATGTTTAAAATTAGTTATCCTGTGTTTTACAGCGCGACATTGATATTTCCGAGGTGGTGTCTGTCCCTAGCCCATATTTATGCAAAAAGATCGGCGCTAAAATTTCGTTTCCTTACCCCTTTAAACTATAAATATGAACGGTAAGAACAAACCAACTGAAAAGGACTCGGGTGGATACATTACCATATTACTGATTACGTTGCTATGCTTTCTTAAATTGTTTTTCAATAAAAAGATTTCGGGTTCTTAAACAAAACAACATTGTATCAAAATCACAAAGCGTGTTTCTGCAAGCATAATGGGATTTTAGTATACCGCTATCAAAACAGTCCAGGCATGTTTCTCTACTGTGAAGTTAGCATCCTGAGTGCGGCGGATGATGTTTTAGAGCGCAGCTCTAAACGCTCCCGTTTCTGGCTTGAGCGGCTTCGGCGTCACCGGCGCCGTCGGTGTAACCGTGAGGTCACGTGACCCCGGTGACGTCCCATGACCCCCATGACGTCACGTGACCCCGCTGACGTCACGTCACGAGGGTCACGTTCCCTCACGGTTACGCCGACGGTGACGGCGACGCCACTCGGAGGGACGAGTAGCAGGCAGAATGAGGAGGTGGGAAGGAGGGAGGAGGGGTATACCTTCCCCTCAGTACCCTTCCTCCTCCTCCTCAAGAGCTGCGCTCTAATTCGGTGTTACAGGGAGTTGTAAGCGGCCTTCATTTTTTTAATAATCTCTCGTTTTTCTTTTGTTTTTCGAGGACCCTCTTGAGCTCCTCGGTTCAACTGCTGGAAACCCTTTTTTGTTATGGGCGACGTAAATTTAGATCTTCTTGGTAATGAAAATGACTCCATAGAAATAAAAATGTCTTGGCCGCTTGTGGGTGTATAAATACGGTGATACTGCCTACCAGAGTGACTTTCGAACATTGTAGCTCTATCGATGTTTGTATAACAAATCTAAACACTAATGAAGTGTCCTCAGGTGTTTTCGAACATGTTTAAACATGTTGTTATTTAGGTTTTTTCGGACTAATTTGTAATCTCACTGTTTGTGCATTATTACCAAGGTATCAGCTGTTCATAGCATAAAAACAATCAAATGAGGTAATAAAATTAATAAATTGATCAAAATAAACTTACTAGATTGGTTACTGGTCTTGTCGAAATAACACAGATCCTCGTAAGCCAACTCATACTTAGCAATCGTTGAATCAGTGAGCCTCCTTGTAGTTTTGGGGCAGCCGCTGGCGTGGTCCTTGACACAATTTTTTGTAAACCTTATTTGCCTGTTGAGAAAGCAGAAGCTCAGGTCACGAAAACGGGCCCTATTCCCTGTGCAATACGTATTGACATGTGTTAGAAAATGAGTTTCCTCAGCACAAAGATGATTTGAATGGCAATTTCTGACTATTATTTTGTATTTGCTCTCTCCACTGGAAAAATTAGGTGTCAGGAAAATAAGAGGGGGACAACTTTTTTCACTTGCACTGAACAAGCAATTATTACTTTTGTTCCGTGGGTGAGTTCTGTAGAAAATAATAGCCTTATCTACCGTTTAAGAAATTCCTTGCAACACCTGCCCAGTGTGTTCCTTTCGAAAACACTGAACATGTCTAAAAAACGCAACGTAACAAATATAACAGAATTCAGTTCTCAATATTGTTTTATATATTGTTTACGTATACACATATTTTATAGTATAATATAAAATGCTTCGTGTGTACAAGATATGTGCTGCTTAAAGTACGCGAAAACACAAGTAGTGAGAATTAAATAAGACGACAAACACGAGTAACTACAAATACACTAAAAATGCGGAACGTTACATTCAAAAGCAAATAAAGCCTTGGAGACATTTTATTAACTAAGCCAGACCGCTTCACGGAACGCAGGTCAAAATATTTCTACAGAAACTTCGCATCCCACAGAAAGCAAACTGTCTGGTAACGTCTTGACCACTGCAAAAAGGGCCAATTCAAAGAGGAACATTGCGCCGGGAAAAAGTAGGTTTTTAATTAACGTTTTAATTAGTTAAAATATTAATGAGAGAGTTTATGGCCATTTTCAAAATCCGCGATATTATTCATATTGCCAATCACATCGTCGAGCGAGCGTGTGCGTGGCCGAATGATTACAGTGCTTGGCTGTCTCGCGGAGGTTCCAAACTCAATTCCAGTGTGTGGAATTTTTTTTTTTTAATCCTTTTAGCTTGACGTTTTCGTAAGTTCAAGAACCTTCTCGTCTAATCGAGTTACGAATGTTCTACAACACGTCGAACGTTCTAGGCCGAATATTCCGGAAACCTACGTGTCTCCAAAAGGTGCCCCGCGTGGCAAGCCGGAGTCAGTCTCACCCCAGCGCTCGATCCTGCTGTTAAGCCGACCTCGACGTCTGCGACGCTAGCCCTTCTGTATTTTGTTTTGGGCACAAGTGCGCCCCATTAAACGTTTAGTTTCTTCCGTTATTCGCCGCCTCATCACTTGTCGTTTGTGACAATATCTAGAAAAATATATGATACGCTCTACGTTTTAACGTCTCCAAAGAAACACAAAGACCTACTCGCACCCGTAGTTCAGGAGTCTCACTCTCTATAAATAAATATAAGGAATAGAACACTTCTTTTACTCTGTAAAATAGCCTTATGTTGTTGGAATGTAGCACATTATAATATGTAAATACTAGAGTGCCTCGATGTCCCTCTGTTTAGGGTGATGCCATCGTTTGTGGTACCCGATGCCGACAGCACGCGCTCACAGGAAAAATACAAAGAAATCGCAGGAAACAAAATGTCGCTGTAGCACAGTCAACGCCACGAGCGCGTGCAGGGACACGCTCTTTCACGCGCTTGAGAACACAAAATAAAAATAAACGTTAGAAACAAAATGGCCAGATGTCATCACCCCAAGCAAAGCGCACATGAAGGCACCCTAGTAAATACAATACATAAACTGATAATACAAAATCATTAAAAAATTTATGATTCTTTTTCGATGACGAACGTTTGATATTTAATTAAGTATTCGTGAAGTTTTAAGCCAGCTTGGAAATGTTACCAGCGGACAGTGCTCTTTTTTTTTTTCGACACTGTTTACAAAACTGAAGTAGAACTTTTCACTAAGCAAACATATGCCTTGTGATTATAATGCAATTAAATGCAAAGGTGCAAGCGAGCTGAGACTGGTGGCGGCTGATAAAACCCGTTTGCTCTACTCACGTCTAACCCCTGGTTAGCTCAGTTGGTAGAGCGCTCCGCCTGTAATGGAGAGGTCCCGGGTTCGATAACCAGACCAGGCGGATTTTTTCGGTTGCGCACCATTTCTAAATGGGCCTCTGGCCCAGGACTCAAAATGTCCACCAGCCTTTTTTCGTTGTCGAGTGAGTAGTTTTCGCAGTGAGCGATTTGGCCTGCGTTTCATGTGATAACACCCTATATATATATCACAGGGCGTTTCAGAGAACTCAGGCCAAATCGCTCCTGCGAAAACTACTCATCGCAACGACAAAACTTGTGTCGTTTTGGTCCTGGGACAAGGACCCATTTAGGAAAATTATTCAAGTTCGGGATAATTAAATTGTCAATTATTTTTGCGCAATTAACTTTTTTAATATTGTGTTGAGGGGCATGGTTTCAATTAGAAAATTGCTCAGCATCGTCGAAAAACCCTAAATCAACAAATTGCAGCATGATAGAAGGCACGCGAAACATTTTATGGCTTTCTGAAAAACCGCACAAATTTGACGGGTTTTTTAGTTTCGGTTTGTTATCGGAGCGCGTCTCGGCCCCGGCGGCACCGCGCCCCGTGACCGACGTCCCCCCCCCCCCCTCCCCTTTTTTTTTTCCACTATCTACATCTACCCTGTAGCAGTTTTTTTTTTTCTTGCATGCCATATGATTTTTATTTGTTATTCATCGCTATTCACAATTCTAAATACTAGAGCGTGTTTCAGCTAATCTTTTGGCAATCAGCCGAATTTTCTCACTTTTATTTAATAGTTTGCGTTTATTTATGTTTTCTTATCTTTTTCAATCAATTTTATTTGCCATATTATTTTTTGTTGAATTCAATGGCTTACTAATTTTGCAATACCAGCGTGGTCCTTCAAACCGTTTTCTAGAGCGCAGCTCTCAGGCGCCCGTTTCCGGCTTCAGCGGTGTTGCCGTAGCATCGCCGTCGCCGTCGGCGTCGGCGTCGACGTAACCCCGCGTTGCGTTATGGGACGTTTCCAGTAATGACGTCATACGTGACGTCACGAGTGACGTCATGAGGGTTACCCTCGTGAGGGTTACGAGGGTTGCCTCACGAGGGTCACGAGGGTAACGTCCCATTGTTACCCTCGTGACATCACGTGACGTCACGAGGGTAACATGCTGTGACACGTGTGACGTTGTTAAAGGAAACACGTGACGTATAACGTCACGTGTGACGTCACGTGAAGTCACACGCATCTAACATTGCCAATATTCCCGCTAAATTTGGCGGGAAATTTTTCCGCTAAATTTATCCTCGGGACGTCACGTGTTACGTCACGAGGGTAAAATTTTGCCGCTAAATCCGCTAAATTTAGAGGGTAAGGAAGTGGCATACCCTCCTCTCCGTACCCTCCCTCCTCCTCATCAAGAGCTGCGCTCTAATTCGGCTTAACAGAAGATTGTAAACGTCTTTAATTTTTTTTCTCAAAGCTTTGTTACTCTCGTTTGAGTATACTCAGCATTATACCAAACCCGATTTGCACCAAGACAAACAACTTTGACTTAAGCTTTGACGTCTGAAATCGTGGTCAAAAACGCCATTATGGTCAATCAATAGCCAGGAGCTTCTTAAGTGACCATCTAATATGGCGCCGTGACCAGAAACATGTGATGTCATGTGGCATGCTACCGGCCATTAACTGGCTTAGAATGCACCTGGGGTCGGCCATGCTCGCCTAGTTGATTGCATATCTATCAGTGTTTCTAATTAATGTTAAAGCTGATTGGTCATAGTAAGTTTTCTTCATTTGTTTCTATAATAATGTACTCAGAAATAAAGCTGTACAAGATATATTTTAAAAAATTTACTTTCTCACTAAAACAGTGGTATTGCCCTGCATAACTATTGTTTATCGTAAATTATAGCGGGGATTACTACAAGCGGTCAATTAGAGAATAAGCATACATTCTCGCATTAAGAAAAACGAAATAGGGAGGCACTATACAGTACACGTAGCAGAGCGCGTTGCGAAGCTACAGAATACACAGAAAGACGTACTGTACGCGTTTTATTCTTTTTGTGTGTTCTCTATTTGGCACTATACAGTCTGTGTGTTAAATGCGTGCTATTGCGTTCAAGTTTAGTCATTCATTCATAGACTTCTACCAGGTTTAACAATACTCGACAGACTCCATACTCAAAGCTGGTTCGCACTTGTGCTCTTTATAAAGGAGGTTTTCTGCGTCTCTCGAGCGTTTTGTTTATATATTTATTTATTGATAGACCTAAAAGCACGGGCCTCTATCTCAACTGCACACCATGACGCGTACTCACGCACAAAAGTTGGGCAATTGATCTGGGCTCCTTGGAAGAAATGTAGGATCCTTGGACTTGCTGTGGACAATATTCCTGAAGCACACGTGGATGTTGTTGAAATGGCAATCCACATCTTGGCACCACACCACTTGGAAGTGAAAGTGGTGTTGCTGGCATGAGCGTCACGTACAACACGTACAAATTTTATTTAAAAAAGTCATTTGCGGTAACCAATGCCTTGTGAACTTCGCACTATTTTAATAAACTAATATTGAGGTAAATATTTGATAAAAAGATTCATGATAGAAATAGAGTTGTGTTGTATTTACCGATTATGTATGGACTAACTAAGTTAATTCTCGAACTGTAAAGTTTTTTGTTGTTTGGTTAGTTCTTGTTTTATCGTGGTGAACCCTGATATACGAGTATGCATTTGACGTTCTTTGAGAAGCGTCCTTCTGGCATTGCTACTATTCAGTTGTCGACGCAGCCCGTTCTTCCGAATACTTTCTAACGTAATTTTGATGACCGATGCTTTCTCATGATGCGCGTGGTTACTCCAGGTATGTCGCACGTAGACACTTCCGGTGATGCACGGGTATTTCTGCCAAAACTGACGAGCTTAAATGTGACGTCAGACTACCACAAAAGCGGTCGGCTCAGAGGGTAAACGCAAGCAGACCGAAAGAGGCAGGTCTTACTTCGCACTGGTTGGCACTCGCGTCCAGCCACTGCCTCGACGCGAGTCGCCGCCCTCGAAAGACTAGGTTCACACATCTGCATTTAGGTGCGGTGAATTTAGTTGTGGAAACGCGAATGCAGAACGCTCAGGGAAGCGCGTTTGGGCAAAGCATGTCCACACGACGCGCTGCGAGACGGCAAGCGCCTCCAGGCTGCTAGGCAACCCGTTCCCGCAACCAAGAGCAACCACAACGCTTCGCGATCGAACGTAGTCAAACGCATGCGTCTGAACAGGACTTTACATCGCTTTGTACTGTTATCAGAATACTATATACGTTTGTACGTCTAACCGTTGACTGAAAGGAACCTGCCATGTTGTACGACGATCAGCGGAGATAGCTCACGAAGGCTGCGACGCGTATAGGAACTACTTCGACAGCATAACTGCTTGCTCTTAATTTGTTTCGACTTGCGCTCAAGACTCCGGAGTTATCTACCCTGAGAGCTAATTGGTGATGATGGAACGTCTCCATTGCAACTCCGTAGGTTTAACTTATATTGGCATCCCAAGCTGGTGGCTTGTGTAAAGACTGCTTCCACTAACCGAAATCAGATCTCGTGACCTGTTGTTCTGGCCACGAGTTGAGATCCTTTTCTTCTTTTTTTTTCTTTTCTTTATTATTCCTTTGATAGTCTATATAAATACACAATCGTTGCTTGGAGCCATGTCCGTGAAGGCTATACGCGGGTCCAACATTAGAAATAGCCTTTACAATGCGGCAGGCAAACAAAACAAATGTACTCACATATCAAGGTATACACGAAACAAGATACTTAATAATTGCAAAGTATAGACAGGACATTTGAAATTGATCTTATTCATTGGCTAGCAAATTAATTACATACTTCTTAAGCATGGAAAAAGGTTGGGTTTACATTTTATGTCGGTAGCGATATCATTCCATACTAGGGCACCGTTGAATTCCCAATAAGCCTTTATCCATAAACATTTCTACAAGTTGGCAAATTCAACAGATTAATTGTTTCAGCCCTCGTATTCCGTAATGTTAATTTAAATAGATGTAATGGAAGTGGGTCGTTGGTTTTTATTATTTTAAAGACTGTTTCAGCTATTTTTAATTTGTATGGGAAGCCTAGTGGCAGCACGCCAACTGATGCAAATGGAGGACTACTTGGTTCAGTATATCTAGAATAAGTAATTAGTCTCAAGGCCCTTTTATGTAATCGACTCATTTGCTCTAAATACATGGTATATGTTCCGCCCCAAATCTCTATACAGTAGCTCAAGTGAGTATATGTACAAATGCAAGGTATAGAATGCGCAGTATAGATGAATTTAAAAAAAACTCCCGTGCCTTTAGCAGTGTATGTAGCAAACGTGTGCAAGTTTTGTACAAATGTTTTAATTTGATTCTTCCAGTGCATGTCGATTTCAAACAAGACACCTAAATATTTTTAACAGGAAACATGCAGCAACGGAGAGTTATCTATGTATATAGCTAATTCTTCCGAATTCGTTTGCTTTCTCCTATAGTGAAACACACTGTACTTAGTTTTTTTAATGTTAAGTGTGAGTTGGTAACTAGTGAACCACGTTAAGACTCTAGCAAGTTCTTCATTTACTTTACCTTGTAGTTCACTTATTGTGCCCCCTACAAAAACTAATGTTGTATTGTCAGCATACATGAATGCTTCAGGATGACATAAAACAAAAGGAAAATCATTAACTTAGAAAGAAAAAAGACTAGGCCCCAAAACAGAACCTGGAGGTACCCCAGTGAGCACTGTTTGTGGCGTAGAAATAAAATTATTATGAGTTACAGATTCTGTTCGATTAAAAAGATAACTTTCAGGCCACTGACAACCGCAGCATGAATATTTTGTTTTATTACTGCAAACGGGTGCAATTTGTTCCCAGAGTTCGCCTTAGAAATGTCAATCTTTAAAACTGCGTATTTCCAGGGGGAAAAAAATATTTTCAGAAAGCTCAATTTCAAAACGCTCGCCCGAATCCATGACGTAGTCAGCGAAATGGTGCACTCCTTGATTTTTTCGATGTCTTCAAACTGGAAGTGTTGGTTAACTTTTTTCTTTTCTTCTCGTCGTTCATGGGCACGAGCGCGTGCCACATGGACAACCGTGAGAGTATTTCGCGAAACCTTTTTCCGCGTGCGGACGACGCGTCACTCTTGAGTGCCTCTATTTTTAGCAGTGTTAGTCGGTCTAAAACGCTTTTTAAAAAGATAAGGAAGAAAAATACGACTACGTATAGCAGGACTTGGTGAGCGACATGAGAGGCCATGTCGCAAAGGTGCTGAGTGAAAGGTTATTCAAGAGGTTATCCGAAAAAAAAATATTTTATTATTTTGAATAAAGATTTTTTTATTGAAATGACCATTGTTATGTATTTTCTTAAAATAAGCGAAACTGCAGGAGGGGGCTTTTTATTTGTATTTATGCGTGGTTTGCAACAAGATGCGTATCTTTAAAAGTGCTAGAAGGATAAGTAAAACAAAAGGGTCGTGAAAGCCCAAGTATCTATACAACAAACACTGGAGACTCTCTCCAATAAAGACTCGTACTATCACCTAGTCACATGATCATATTTTTTCTCCCAAGTAGCGGTAATGATTAGGGTTGAAATGGGTGAACATTCAGCCCTTTTGCAATAATTACAAATAAATATTTTTAATTCACATTATATCTAACACCTCGAAACCTTCAAAAATGCGCTAAGAGATCATACCAATGTTTAGTCGCTGAAATGTTTTATCTTATACACGTAATTGCGAGTGTTCAACACTCATATAACGCATGTCAAAAGATTAATAAATATTTCAATAGCAATAAAACGTCGTACTATAAAAAATTAAAGAATATATTCATGTCTCGCTAATATGGACCCCGTGAAAATGGATAGCCCACCATATGGACACCATTTTGGGGAAAAACTGAGAAAGTGCATGCATTTTTGTCTCGTTCTTATGAACAACTCACATTATGAACGATTTTTGGGGAAAACGGAGGTGTCCATATTAACGAGATATCATTCTATATATATATTTTTTGCGTGAAACAAATTGCTATAGGTTCTGAAACATGAGCCGATGATCACCTACACATGAACGTCCGCCAGCTGCGCTCAGTCAAAAGTTATAAACGAAACAAAACATACTTCCTTGCATTGCGTTTTTAAGACAGAAGTAAAATATAATATAAAATAGATTATGAAATGTTAGGAAACTACAACTAAAAGTATTTGAAGTGAATTACAAAGTAAATTATAGGTTATGTACCTCAAGTAAAGTACACTCGGCACTTGGCGCAATGAATTTGAATTAAAGTGCAATAGATACAATGTACTCTCAAAGTAAAGTAAAATTACTTTTGAACACAATATTTTATTATGTCCTTTCATTTCTCTATACGATGTTCTTCTTTTTTTCTTTCGTTTAACTGAATTACATTGCCCCAGGGGTAGTCGGGGTTCTTTTTTTTTTCGGAAATGGCGGCGAATCTTTAATATAGTCGTGTGGCCGCGGAATAGTTGTTTTACTTCCGCTGACAAATTATTTAACACACTTTACTTATAGGGGACTTATTTGCTGACAACGCGTCATTTTGTGATACAAATGTAACAATACCAAATTTGTGGAATGCACTACGAAGTCGGAAGATGTACCGTCCACGGAAAGTACAGGAAAAATACTTTAGTACATGTACATACTGGGAAAGTGTACTTCAAGTGAGGGGAAAGTTGTCTGAATATATCTGAAGTAGTTATTTAAGTACAATGTACTTAATATACCTCTAAACACTGTGATTATTATTGCAAAGTGCACATCCTAATTTAAGTTGGTTAAGTATAAAATATTGCCCCTAAATAGACTGGCTAGTTCAATGTAGACTTGTTAAAATCTTTCAAATTTTGCATAAACACGGGCACAATACTCACCAGCAGCTACCGTGGCAAGGATTGTAAAGAGCTTCATAAGATACCCCTTCATGCCGATTCGTTCAAAGAGCTACACTACTTTCAATTGACGTTTTAGGTGGAAACCAAAAGCATGCGAATGATCCGACTGAGGTTCCGCCGCCTAGTCCCAAGACAACTTCTCCACTTCGAACGAACCACAGGATGAGCGGTACCGGAGAACAGGATGTGATATGATACGTATCGAGATCCGAGTACACTGCGCGTACCATTGCTGCTTCGTCGGACACGTGCAACGTTACATTTACAGCCAATCGCGAAACTATGTGACTAATTTCTGGAGGAAGAAAAAACTTATTTGCGAAACCGTGAAACAAAATATATATATATATATATATATATATTTTTAAAAAAGCAGTTACCAATCGTCACTGTTTTCTTTTATTATTTCGTAGGTGAAAGGCTGTCATCAATACAAGGCTGGCCAGTGGACGTACGATACTCTCTTCACCCTTAAGCTGAGACTAGAAGCTCCGCCTTCAGCGCGAGCTTTCTGCCCTTGCTAACACAAGTGTGAGCGCGCAGGTACGCACAACCAAAGCACTGCTGAGGCCAGCGATATCGTGCTGAAGGCGAAGCTTCTAGTCTCAGCTTTATGCCTGAGTCCCACTAGAGCGACAAACAGAAACAAACGACCACGACAAGCCTCAAACACATGCAGCATGCTCGCGATAGTACCTTTGGCATGCGTTTAGTCGTTCGGTGCTCGTGAAGTAAGCACGAGTGATTGCAAGCCTGCCAAAGAAAACCTCGCGTGCATGATGTTCGTGTTTGAGCATAGCACCCTTTATTTTTCAAAGCCTTTCAAATCGCAAAAGACTCTGATTTGAGGCTTGTCGCTATCGTTTGTTTCTTTTTGTCGCTCTAGTGGGACTCGGGCATAAGGGTGGACGGAGTATAAAGTTTTGACACCGATTTTGGCGGTCAGATTTGTTGTTCAACGTCAAACTCCGAGTGAAATGCAACAAAGCGATGACGTCGAATTCCTACTAAATATGTCGCACTCTATATAATCGTGACTTTGGGGTTGCCAAACAGGATGACCCCGCGGAGGTGGTCGGAAACCTGATCGGACTCGGTGCAGGAAAGTCGGGCGCCGGGGTTCTCGTGTATAACTCTCGTTTATTCGTATACGTACAGGTGGTCAAGAGTCCTCGTCGCAATAGAGTGCTTTTTTTAAATTCTCTGATTTTTCCCAGGCTCCTAGGTAGGAACTCCCTTGTAGTCGGATGACAGCCAAGTGCCCGTGTAGAGGCGATTCGTACCCTTCAGTCTCTGCCTCATCAGGCTGTCGCGCACAGACGTACGGCCATTATAATCACCGTCTTGCCGACATTTGCTGATCTCGCCGTCTGGTCGCCGCGTTCCTCGACCGGGTAACCCTATCCGACCGTCCCTTTGTACGGGCGGCTGACAGCTACACCCCGAGGCTGAGATTACATTTCTAGGAAATTGGCTGCATGGCTGTGATAACGTAGGATGACTGCGGTTCTAGGAAATTAATCGCACACAAAAGAGGACGTTTTATCAGGACTGCCTTTACGAGCTTAGCCGCATCGCAGAAATTAGGGACCGACCGCTGATCGCAACAGTATTGGTTGCGCCACTTATTGTCGAAACTTATCATTATTAGAAGGAACAACAAAGCTTGCTTCCCAGATGAACGAGGAAAGAGCTTTATTACTGTCATAAATCAACCTTCAACTGCAATTGACAACTTAATTTTGTTCTTTTTTTTTTTGTCTATTTCAAGTGTACTAGTGCGTCCCTTGCAGACATTTGCAACATATGCCTACTGTAGTGAATATCGTAAGGGTTTCCGGACCAGAGGCAGAAAAAGACCATAGAGAGACACAATGCACAAATACCTAAAGCAAAGGTTTCGAGCACCATGGAGATCCTCAACTCTCCGCCGATTTATAGATCAATACCTAGCGTTCATTGAACTCCTTACTATAGTTTTAGGCTACATGGTTTTAGCTTACTTGGCGTACTTGAATCAGATAGTAAAATTCTTTTTTTCAGTTACTTTGTATTATTTCTAGTCTCAATCCTGGCGGTTGCCTGTACAAGTGCCGGCAAAAACGGAGAGCGGGCGCAAGGGTCCTTGTCGTCGCGGCGTGGCTGCTGGTAGCTTCCGATGACCGGTTAGCTGCAGAGCCACCTGCAGCAGAAAAGGCGTTTGCCGTACAGCCACCTCAGATGTTGTGACAACGCCAGTATTGCGGCCAGCGGACTAAATGTGACACTTTGGCTACAGGAGGCGGAAAGCGAAGGAACAATCGCAAGGTAGCTGTAAAGTCTAAACACACAAGTCTAAAACGCGTTCCGGGCACCTTAGTGCCACGGTGCACGCGATGGCCCTAGTCCCAGGGAATTACGGCCACTTGTTTCTCTGCGTGCGCTCATCTAAGAATCAGCCGCAGCCGTCAACTGAAGAGCACCTGCTCTACAAAAATGGCGGAACCTTGCCTATTCTGCCTTCGGCAATAGCTGAACCCGGTGACTGCCGGCTGAGATGGTGATGGTAGTGTTTTTATGTCGGTTTTAATAGTAATACCGGCGCCACTTTGACGTAATATGTTCGTTGTGATAATACCATATCCCTCCCATTCAAACTTTATCAATAGTTGGTGTAACTACTAACTTTGAGGGAAATTACCCTTAAAGTTGATACTATGTGCATAGCCAGGTTATAGAGCTACAAGCAACAAGAATACGGGAATGGCACGTTAAGAGCAACCGGAATTGGCTTATGCATTCCCCCACCTCAAAGTGGCGCTTGATAGTACACGCATTTGTGTGACGTGTACACCACATGTAAATGTGTTCATATATATCCAACATACACTTGCATAAACCCAGGCAAACAAAAAACAGAAATTGTATGAAAGTTTATAGTATCGTTATATTTATTAAGGGAATCGTCTTCACAAATGATTTGTCTTTCGCTCGTACTCCATGAACTTCGTGCTACAAAGATATATATTCCCGTGAACTGCCCTCGTCATCTGAAGGTGCGGATAAACAATAAAGATGGCATGAAGGTAATATCAATCCCCACAAGACCTTCAGGCACTTATTGCTGACAGAGAACATCTATCGTTTATGTGGTGACGGAGCATAACGTGCGGCTGTACAACTGGGGACCTATAATGGGTTATGAGGCTCTTCTATGGTCATGTATAAAAATGTTCATAGATGCTAGTTTGTTCTTTAAAAGGTTGTTTCACTGGAGACAACAGAATAAGATGGGTCTTTGTCATAGTGCAACTTCTCAAACAAATATGAAAAAAAAACTAAAAATTCAAAACTGTCGGTGTTTACGTGCACTATCGCGGACACTATGAGCTGAAACAGTACTTCATGCATCTCTTGCGCCTCTGCCAGTTCTTGAGAGAGCTGTGGTCCACACTAGGAATGGAATGCGAAGTTGAGGTCCCATACATCGAACCATTTGACGAAGTGGTAAATAATATAACTTGTGGGGACTGCAGACAAAGTAAAAAACCAGATTTTGTGTTTCAACTCATATTATCCGCGGGGGTACCTTCAGTGTCCCCTGATCCCACTGATGTCAAGAAGGCGCCCTCGCGACAGATCATCAAGTTGGCCTTGCTGTTCTGACGCAAAACCTATTTAGATAAATAAAACAAACCCCTAGCCGGTGGCTAACCAAAACTTTAGTAACGCTGCCCTTCAAGGATTGATATTACTCTGCCAGCCCTCCACTCATGTTCCCGCATTCATATGAAGTAGGCTTATGCGCTTGTGACCGTGCCTCTCCTGACTGACTGAAGACCGCGGTGTAAGATATATACAGGTGCGGACACCGCGCGTGTCCAAGCTGCCAAATAAAATCCTTTCCTCACCTTGGTTCCAAGAGGCGCCACCAGATGGCACCTCAACGTGCGGCTAGAAGGGAGCTTGTCGCGGGCCCGGTTTCCCATGCTTCTCTATGAAAGATATGCTCGTTCTTAAAGTCGGTTTCTGGTTCCGCTGCATTATGTAGAACATGGCACTTGCACTACGCCTGTCTTAGACACTGCTTCGTCATCGTCCTTAATTTTATGCCTCAACGGCGTCAATAGCAATTTTATGAACGCGTTGAAGCGGAGAGATCTTTGGCGCGGTGTTCAAGCTCGCGTCCGTCAAGGTCAGAGCAGACGCACCGAGCGGAAAGAGCGCGTGCCCAAGTACCATAGTTACGAAACACTTTTTTGTTTCCTACTGTGGCGCCGTTTGGACGGCGGAGACGTCGTCGGCTGGGTTTACTCGGGCGCGCTCCAATGAGACTTTATCTGGTCGATCGCGTCACAACATTCGCCATGCTGTGTGCCCTCACCTATATTCCATAATCTTTCACCGTTTTTTTTTTTTTCAAACATTTTTGGATGTTTACATTCCTTTTTTTTTACAATTATCACTAAAAAAAACAATTGTTGTCGACGATACGTCGCTGAACTAAATGGTGTGGGATTCCATTTCAGCAAATAGGGCGCTTCTACTTTCCAGTAAAGCCCTTGGGAGAGCCAATCACCGCGATCCAGGCAGGGAGGTCGCCGAATGACGAGGTTGAATGTTTATAGACCTTAAAAAGAGTACGATAAAAGGTCATGATGCTCAGTGCCAAAGCGCAGACTTTTTTAAAGCATAAAATGCTTTTTGACGGAGCCCCCACTCCCAAGATATCATCCGTCCGTCCGTCCCTCCGTGCATTTTCCGCTAAATTCAACCGGGAAAGTTACGTCACGTGACGTCATCTGACCTAGTACACCTTGGGAAAAATTTAAAGCGCGTGACCTGTACAGCAATCCAGTTTCCACGCTAGATATGGCGGGGAAATTGACGTTCCGTGACTTAGACAGCAATTCAATTTTCCCGTTAAATTTAGCGGATAAATATACTTTATGTCAAACCATTTTCCACTCCCAATTACTCTTTAATCCCTTCCCTCTTCCCCTCTCCCAATCTTTCTCCTCACCCTCTTACGCTGTCATCTCCCCGTCTGCCTCCCTTTCCTCATCTGCCTCCTTCCCCTCCCTCTTCCTCCTTTCTCTCTCTCCCACCCCCTTCCCTCCTCCTCATTCCTTTCCCCCTCCTTCAGTGCCCTTCCACCCCTTTCCTCCCCACTTGCCGTTCTTTTCCATGAACACGTGATACACGAATTTAGTTTCCTCAAAATTGATAAAAGTAAAGGTTATTCACTACGGTTACGACTGTTTAATGACGAAAATAATCCCCGGAGAAGGGAACAGGAGGGACAAAGGACAAACACAAATCTCCAAACACAGCTAGGTGGCTGGTGCGCGACCGAAAAAATCCGCCTGGTCCGGGTATCGAACCCGTAACCTTCCCATTCACAGTGGAGCGCTCTACCAACTGAGCTAACCGGGGGCTTGACGTCAGTAGGGCAAACTGATTTTATCAGCTGCCACCAGTCTAACACCAACAAAAGTGAAAGGCTTTGCATTTTTAAGGTTATGATTATAATGCAATTAAATGCAAAGGTGCAAGCGAGCTGGACAAGAACCTAGCTGTGTTTGGACATTTGTGTTTGTCCTTTGTCCCTCTTGTTCCCCTTTTCCGGGGATTATTTTCGTCATTCTTGTCCAGCTCGCTTGCACCTTTGCATTTAATTGCATTATAATCATAACCTTTAAAATGCAAGCCTTTCACTCTTGTTGGTGTTAGACTGGTGGCAGCTGATAAAACCTGTTTGCTCTACTGACGTCTAACCCCTGGTTAGCTCAGTTGGTAGGAGCCCCACTGGAAATGGGGAGGTCCCGGGTTCGATACCTGGACCAGGCGGATTCTCTCCGTCGCGCACCCGTCACCTAGCTTTGTTTGGAGATTTGTGTTTGTCCTTTGTCCCTCTTGTTTTCCTTCTCCGGGGATTGTTTTTGTCATTCTTGTCCAGCTCGCTTGCACCTTTGCATTTAATTGCATTATAATCATAACCTTAAAATGCAAGCCTTTCACTCTGCGGTGAGACTGTGCAGCTGATAAAACCTGTTGCTCTACTGATGTCTAACCCCTGGTTAGCTCAGCTGGAGGGCACTGGTGGAGAGGTCAGGTTCGATACCTGGACCAGGCGGATCTCTCCGTCGCGCACTCGTCACCTAGCTTGTTTGGAGACTTTGTGTTTGTCCTTTGTCCCTCTTGCCTTCTCTAGGGATTATTTCGTCATTCTTGTCAAGCATGCTTGACCTTTGCCTTTAATTGCATTATAATCATAACCTTTAAAGTGCAAGCATCTCACTCTTGTTGGTGTTAGACTGGTGGCAGCTGATAAAACCTGTTTGCTCTACTGACATCTAACCCTGGTTAGCTCCAGTTGGTAGGGAGCCTCACTGAGTGGGGGGTCCGATACCTGGACCAGGCAGATTCTCTCCGTCGCGCACCCGTCACCTAGCTTTGTTTGGAGATTTGTGTTTGTCCTTCAGTCACCTCTTGTTTTCCTTCTCCGGGGATTGTTTTCGTCATTCTTGTCCAGCTCGCTTTGCACCTTTGCATTTAATTGCATTATAATCGTAACCTTAAAAATGCAAGCCTTTCACTCTTGCTGGTGTTAGACTGGTGGCAGCTGATAAAACCTGTTTGCTCTACTGATGTCTAACCCCTGGTTAGCTCAGTTGGTAGGGAGCCCCACTGGAAATGGAGAGGTCCCGGGTTCGATACCTGGACCAGGCGGATTCTCTCGGTCGCGCACCCGTCACCTAGCTTTGTTTGGAGATTTGTGTTTGTCCTTTGTCCCTCTTGTTTTCCTTCTCTAGGGATTATTTCGTCATTCTTGTCCAGCTCGCTTGCACCTTTGCATTTAATTGCACTATAATTATACACTGTTTAATATCTTCCAAACAATTTAATAGAGAGTTTTAGGGAACCGTTTTCGCATATCCGATACCTTACGATGGGCCCTCCGGTACGAACTGCGCATGCGCTATCACATAAGACTCGCGCATGCGCAGTTCTTACCGGAGTGTCCATCGTACCGTATCCTATGTGCAAAAACGGTTATCCAAAGCTCCCTAATGTCTTCCAAGCAGTTACGGTAGTGACATCAAAACAGTCACTACCGTAACGATTGTTTAATGTCTTCCAAACAGAGCTGAAGCACGCGCCGAAAAACAAATGAACACTTTTAAACAGCTTTACAAGTGATGGTGCAAAATTACTGGACGATATACGTGGTATTGGAGACGAGAGAATTCCATTCGTTGATCGTGCGTAGATCGTAGCAATTGACCGTCCTAAGTGCTTTCCGGGAAGTAGACGCCGCAGATTTTCAATAGGATTGGAGCGAGCTTCGTTCACCAAAACAAATAAAAAGAGTAAGTATTTTCGCGTGGCAGATAGTAGTCTGCACAACGTCGTTTAATGGCTACATTTTTTTCTAAAATACCTATTCAACGTGAGACGCGTCAGCACTGCCAGCCAGTTCGTCTTTTGTTGGAGTTCCCAGCAGGATGTCCTTTGTTCCTAGAACTGCTAGGAGAATGTTTCGAACCAAATCTGCAAGAAAGAATTCTTAAGTATTACATTCATAAGCATCAATAAAATATATTTAAAATCATAAAGCACTTTCAATCAGTACCTGTCAAAGAAAAGAGCAACCGTAAAAAAGACACAGTTCCCTTTAATCAAGCCGGTTGCCAAGTTTTATCGTTTTTGGTTTTTGTTTTCTAGTTTTTTTGTTTTTCAGGTGGAAAATGTTTTGGATTTAACATTTACTTGTTTAATTTAACTTTTTGGATCTAATATTGAATTGTGTTTTAACAGCACACGGCAGCCAGAAATGCTCGAGCAGCTCAAGATGTTTTCACGTAACACTCGTGGATTAGATATGAAAGGAACCTGAGACTTTGTATTTGAACATTTTCGATAGTTTTATCAATTAAAGCTGATTGAAGTGGTGTTTCGCACGAAACAAAAAACAAAAGGTCATATTCGGACAGGCTGAGAGATTGGACAGAACTAGTCGGCACGACTTTTTAGAGCATTAAAAGTAAAACAAAAAATGAAAAAAAGCTAAAAAGGAAATCAGATAATTGCAGTCCAATCACAAGTTCACCTTTGTTAACACCATACATTTTCTCGCACCAGAATAAGGTTTGTTTATCTTTTATTTCCATATGTGGGTTGTGCCTTAAATAATTGTTTTCGTACTGCGCCACCAAAATCCACCATACGTCTATGTAGCTTTGACGCATCAAAGCACAATGAAGTTCATGTGCCTAAGCGGCATATTTTGCTGCTATTTCGCTAAATAACTCTTTTATCGCTACAGTGTTGTTGTTGTTGCTTGTTTGTGTTTTCTATGGGAAGGGGTGGGAGAGGGGGTAGGGGGTTTATAAACGTGTTTATAGTTTGAGTTGCATTAACAAGGAAGTTACGTTTACCCCAGGTTTGCTCGTTGTGCGGGGTAGAAACGTTTAAAATAAGTAAGATCGTATCTATAGCTGGTGAAAAGAGCTTGAGTAGTTTAAAATCAGTTTATTGAAGATGCAATAAATACTCTTTGATGTTTTCCACTATCCTGAGCTTCCAGTATAATGGCTACTTGGAAGATCGTGCGATTTGGTGAATCCCATTCACAAATTAAAAAATCACAAAGCAATGAAGAACGAATGCTGTCATTAAATATAGAACTTCTCTCAGTATATCAGTACATCTGTATATCAGTCAATTTTAAAAAGAGTTTGAGCGACTGAGAAACTCGGTAGTGCGCTCAAATTACCACTTGTACTGCAGGCGCAGACTGGCAGTGTGGAAATGCGAGTGATAAGAAACGAAAGAAATTCGCAAGCGCTTTGAATTTAAATACATTTTCGGGAAACAAAAAATACAACACGCGTAACATTTCTTTTACAATTGTTTGATTTAGTTTTTTTACGCTTAGCAGGTTTCTTAATGAAGCCATATGTTTATGTTAACTACTTAAAATGTTAATTAACAAATTTTAGTTAATTACTTGTCGTATCATGACGACTAACCTCCTATGTAATGTCCAGCTGACAGTATAACTTATCTGTACAGACCGCATTAGTGTGTCTTTCACTGCTTTAGAAAAATCAGTTATGGCTAAAATAGAACACCCTGCATATTCGTTTTATTTTATCCTCGCCAAACAACTTTCATGACTTAAGGATTTTCTTCTCTTTTTTTTTTTTTGGGGGGGGGGGGAGGGGGATTAAACATTTCCCTAGTTTCCTTTCACTAAAAACTAGATATTCAAACTGGAAAATGCACCCGGTATTTCGAATTAACTTCCCGGTAGTGCGACGCGTGACTGTGAAAGCAAACATTTGTTGAAACCTGCATAAATGTTGGCGATTTTCAAAACCTGTTACAGAATGTTTTCGAGCGGTATCTGCGCGATACCGCCTCACTCTACCGTTGAATTCGTGAAGACAGTGATCGTCGCCTGCAGCATTTTTGTCGTAACGTCCAGTTTGCCACTAACAAAAAAAAACACAGTTCCATTTCGAAGAGCACGGAGCATATTGACGTCACGCAAAAAATCCCCTTGGGCTTTTTCAACGCCTGAACGTGAAACGGTTCTTCTACTCCGAGGAATGCTCGCAAAGTAAACTGTGACATGCCGTTCTAAATTAACGACCGAAGAAAAACGGGGCAGCAACTTACCAAGGCTGGCGTTTAGTCCGGCGAAGAGAGATCCGAGGAATCCCAAGAGCCCACCGTCCGATTCACCGATAACCTGCATCCCGAGCCGTCCGATAGACTGTATGAAGCCGACACCGGCCCCTGCGGTCGTAAACATGCAAAATGACATCAGAGATGGACACCACGATTCCATGTCCAGCATTCCGGCGTCTGTTAGTACGCTCGAATGAAGAGATGGACCAGTTGGTGCATTGCAGGAATAACACACTCCAGGGAACAAGGTCTAGAAAGAAGGCGAACGGTGCGCTCCTAACAACAAAACTTTCATGTGCAAAAAAAAAATCAGAAACATTTTTTTATTGCGATGATGACGCAATGTATTCGAAGTCCTTGTCTGATAAGTGCATTTATCACACGAGGATTTTGAATACATTGCATCATCAACGTGATAAGAAGGCATGCATTATGTTTATGTTTTTTGCACTTCAAAGTTTGGTGGTAGTAGCGCGCTGCTTGTATTGATACTTGTTCTTTTTCCTGGCGCTTTTATTGTTGCTGCCAGCACGATATTTGTCCCCAAATATATTTTAGGCGTTCTTCAGGATGTGAAAATTTGTCGTCCCGCCGACAATTGAAGCGTTACCATAAATTGAGACGCAGCATTTTACAACTATATATATATATATATATATATATATATATATATATATATACAGAAAAATACCTATATTTAATAAAACGTGTGCCAATTTACCGCAACACCTGTCTATACGCTTCATAAATACGAACTAATATTTCGGCAGACCGGAAAACTCAAAGACAATCTTCCAACTTTTGCCGAAAAATCTGTCTCAATTCAACACCGCCGACTCTCATGTTGAGTACTTGTGTTGTTTATGCCTCGTACAAAAAAAAATAATAAATAAAGCTGTTCTGAAAAGCAAAACGTAACGCTCGAGAAATGGTCCCTTTGCGCCGTCGAGATGCAGAAAACTAACAAAAGCGCGATCGTTATTTTGCGAAAAACTTATTTATCGAACCTATGCACAAACAAAAAGAAAAACACAGTAAGAAGAATTTTGTTATTTTCTGCGGGAGTATTCGGACACAATGAAAAGGCGCTGAGCGGATGTATAGCATGGTGTGGTGGAAAGAACCTTTCACCATTGATCCCTATGACAAAGGAAGATTGCTCTCTAAGCAATCCCTTTCACACTCAGTTCCACCTTACGATGGACCGCAGGGGACGCTACCAGCCCCCGAAGCCTAAGCCGAAGCCAATCCAGAACCCTGCGAGTGTCACGTGATCCTCGGGAGGGGCGCTGCGTTGTGCTGGCCCAATAGTCTCGTGATAGGTTTGCGGAACTGGATTGGGCCACCAGATGATGAAGTCGTCAGGTAGATTCGCTGGGTGGCCGTGGTCCTTTTCCCTTCGCTCGCGGACTTCCTTCGAGGAAACGGGGCGGAAGGATTGCCCGATTTTGCTTTCGGTTCGCTTAAACTCGACCTTCTCAAACGACGTAATTTTAGACATCGTTTTTCCGCAACAATGGAATCCACCAACGAAATCATCTTTGACTAAAAATATTTTAATTAAAAAATAATGAAAGAAACATCATAACACTTTTCTGGTTCCTTGGCTCTATACCTGTTTTCACCTCAAGAAAGAAGTAAGTTTTGCGCATTGTTCCTACGCGGCGCGAAGTCGTTCTTATGAGATCTGGTTGTCGGAGGAAAAAGCGATGCTTTTGGCGTTTGGAAGCTGTACGTCTTGATAAGATAACATATATCTAATCTAAAATTCACCTGCGCTTGTCTTCTTTATCCACACAAAGGGGAAAATTAGTAATGTGCCGCGAGGAGCCGGACTTGTTTTACTTCGTTTCTTGAGGTGAAAACAGGTATAGGATACGCGACTGGAAAAAGCGCTATTAAAAAAAAAAGAAATCTATATTGTAAGACTTGAGTTAGGAAGTTAGGCCCGTAGCTTAATTAACACACCGGCCTAGCAGCGAATACTTAAAGGGCGGAGAACGGCTTCTTAGAAATCCGGATCGTGAATATAACAATGCAAGAAAAGGCTCGTTTCTGGAGAGGAGCGTTAAAGAGAATGTGAAACCAACTTTATTGCGCCGTCAGATACCTTGCACGGTAATTTACGTGAGGGCACGTATGTTCAGGGTTTGCGAATGCTACACGTTGATTTATGCCAAAACCCTCTGAACTTTTTTCCGTTTCGTGTCACAATCTCTTAAACTCGTAAAAGGCTATCCAAAAAAAATAATAATAATGTACGCACGCATGCGGAGTTTGGTATACATCCGTGTACAAGAACGAGTTCTACCTTAGTCAGTGACGGCTTGAGAAAAACGCGGAGCGCGACTATGGCTGTTCACGCGTCTCTCTTTGTGATTCGTTCTCCTGCGGTCTCACAAGCCAATCTCGCAATCTCATTAGCCGCGGAGCGACATTAAGGTGTACGGCCCTCCACAAGTTCCGCGATTAATATAGACTGTCAGTTATCATGATGATCATTCACGTATCGTGATAATGTAAAGTCACGATATTTAAGTTGTTTTAATTACGCACGGGGTTCGTCCGTGTTCAGTCGTACAACCTGTGTTTACACGCGATTATCAAAAAGGTGTAGGGTAAAAATGAAAACGGATTTCGCATGTTTTCAGGTTTCGATATTGTCTATCGTATCTATGCGGAGCGCAAGTTTGTCTGCTTCTTTTGCAGGGGTTGTTGTGACGTCAGAAAGACGCCGAGCTCTGATTGGCTCTGATGGAAGAATAGTGGGTAGACCTCGAGGCAGCTTGCTTTGAGGTCTACCCACTATCCTTCAATCAGAGGGAATCAGGGCTCTTCGTTCTGACGTCACAACAACCCTGCAAAAGAAGCAGACAAGCTTGCGCTCCGCACAGGATAAGAGTGGGGCGCACGAATATAAACCAATACAATGTTTCCTATAGTTGATTACAACAGATCGAATGCAGACGTCAGGTGGCCTAGCTTTATCTGCCGTTACCGTTACGTCGAGTACGGACGTTATAAAGTTTCTTATTTTATTTTCTAAATTAGGCTTAGACTGGTATTCATGGAATAGGCAACGCGTGACAACGCTTGAACGATTTACAAACGGTCATGGGCAAGAAAGCATCATCGTGGATTCACCATGGCCAAGAACGCCTCACAATTTACTAGGTCAGCATTTTACCAACTCCATGAAAACAAGAGTTGCGACTATATGTTGAGACCCTGCATGTCTAGCTATTTGTATGAAATCACGGGGCTTCCTGCAATGACCAGATATCCGCACTAACTCGGTTGTGTGGATATCTGATCATTGCAGCACAAATGCAGCCGCATTGCAGCACATATGTATTGCGATTGTATATTAGGGATTGTTTCGCATATTTGTATTTCTGTATTGACACACATCTGATACGGTATTATTTTTTTATCTCAATAATGAAATAAGTTTAGGGTATATCGATTGTATCCCAATATTCCTCAAGACTTGAGTGTCTCAATATATTTCTTGTCCAAAATGAGCTGCAGAGTACCTACCGATTAATAATCTTGCTCCAGAGCTGATTGTATAGACAATTTCGGAAAGTTGTCGCTTCTGTCGGTTAGGAAAACCAGTTGTGACTTCCGTTTCATTTTCGGTTGAGACATCTGAAAAAAACTTGAATGACTCGGTGAACGAACTATCGACCGCGAAAAGAAATGCTACTAATTTCGTGGATCGGCTGTAGTTGCTTGGTATGTACATATGTTCCCAGTTAAGTTTAGCGATGTCATTCTCCTTTTTATATGTGTGTGTGTGTGTGCGCGGGCGCGTCAGCTCATGTGTGTGAGCGTGTGTGCACGTGTGGGTATACACGTGCAAGTTAGTGTGAGCCTGTGTTTGTGTGTGCACGTGTGGTTTGAGCTGGTGTGTGTGCGTGCGCGTGGGTGCACGCACACACATTCGCATGCGTGTGTGCATGTGCGCACATGTATGTGCCTTCTCGTGCATATGCATGTTTCTGTGGGTGTACACACGTGTGTACACATTCCTCTGTGCATGTATTACATGCCTCTGTGGTAGCGCGTGCGTGTGTGCATGCGTATGTTAGCGTATATGTGCGGTGCTTTTGCGTTTGAGGGGGTATCAAGCCCGTGTGTACACAGGCGCTTGTTACTCACGTAGTCAAAGTCCCTACTCGAAATCATAAAATAATTTCGTCAAAAACTGTAAATAAATCCGTCAAAAAAATTGTGACAATCGGGAAGTGCTTGCTTGAGTCGCATTTATGGATACCTTGACCGCCAAACTGAACCCGCGCGGGAGGGTATGGACCAATTCCTTGGATTTACAAAGTTACCACATGCCCGCGCTTCCTCAACTAATCGGTACGCCTCCGCCAACAACAACAACAACAATATTAATAATGTTAATAATAATATTAATAATCTTTATTTTTTTCTTGGGTTTCCAAAAGCAGCACAGGGCCTAAATATTGGTACATCGGTCGTATGTTTTAACTGTGAGGCAGTATAAAAGAAGCGTCTTGAAGCACGTGCAACAGATGCTTGATTTATGCAGCTATGGAAAAGTTTATTATTCATACAGATCGACAACTCAGGATAACAATTGCATGTTCTACGGATCGCCTCCAGAAGAAGCAAAATCTCTTGCCGCATAAACATCTACACAGTGTGTAGGTCCGGGTTATTCAACTGGGTCACGAATATGATATGCGCATACTCACTTTCTTGTGGTGGCGAACAAAGAACAATACCGAGAACAAAAATTATGGCGAAGCACCGTCTTTTCATGAACCCTGCTGGGCTCATTCCCTGAAAGACATGCGTAAAGTGTCACTGGGCTTCTTTAACTAAAAAAAGTGTTGTGCTTTGTGCCCACAAAAAGTGGACGATGCACTTTTATTTTAAAACCCTTATTAAACTATGAAGCTACTAAAGTATCATAAAACTCCAATTTGGAATCAAACAAATAAAAAAAACAGTTTTCTCCATTGCGCCCCGAAACGCACGTGGATCTTCGGCCCCTGTGGCGCAGGACCACTGCTCAACTATTCTTTTTTGCCCACTACGTGCTCTTACAAGCGTACAAAACAGGCTCGGACACTTCAAAATAATGAACAGGCAACAAAAAGTTGAACAACGGGAACACAGCCGCTCCATGATGTGTCCATGTCGTCATGGTTTTTATCTATACCTCTGTCGTCTTATATCAGTACTTTCCAACTTACAAAACTAAAAAACTAGCCCGCGTTCATGCTCTTACCAAAAAGTGTATTTGAGAAGGAACAGACGTGAGTGAACATCTACTGTTATTATCTTTGATATCAGGCCGCATTAACCCCCCCCCCCCCAAATCCCCACCCCTAGAAAGTGAGTACAAAGGAAAGAAGTTAAACCAACGCTACCCACAACCCGCGGGCAATAAACAATAGTTCGTTCTCGCAGTGGCTAACGACGATTCTGTGCGGCAACCGTGCTACGATTCCGAAGCGGTCGGAAACCACGCATGTCCAGGCCAAAGGGGTGTGGCGGCGTCAAAAGAGAGCTGCACGTTTCATCCAGAGCTCACCGCAGAGAATTACTGGATCCGGGGGACGTACGTGCCGACCAGATCGATGCAAGCCACGGTGTACACGCGGGCATCAAATCAGTACCTGCCTTCCCTTAAATAACCGGTAGGGTTTCCGTGTCGGCGACAGACAGGCCGTGTCTGATTTGCGCAGCTGGCGAATGACATTTGTTTGCTCACACAAGAACAGGTGTAAGCAAAGGTCCACTTCTGTCTTGTCCGATAGGCAGAACCATAGATTATCTGACCGTGCTCACAGCGAGCGGGTCATGGGCGAGCTGGGCGAATAGGGTCTTTCGCAGCTCTTCCGAGTAACGGTCGTGGGCGGACAGGTGTACGTAATTGGACTCAAAATGAATGTTTGTATTCGGTTTCGCCTTTATCACTGGACGTTACAAATGTTTCTTTTTTTTGGAAAACATCAGTCAAAAACCTTTGACAACTGTACTTTTCATAACATTCCTAAGAAGCGTCGCATCTTTAGTGCTGCTCAAGACTATATTGTTCGACAGCTTCGTTGATACAGCTGTATCGAAACGTTTTTTGCTTTTTCTGACAATATGCCAGTTTTTTCTTCTTTTTTTACAGCTACTTGTATCAAATTAGACATGCAAGTCTGCTTGATTCTTCGTACAGTTTATTAAACTATATTTTCTGGGAAAGTGCGGCATAATGACTTGATTATACCCAATGCGCCCCAGTAAATCTTTGAAATAGGGTGGATCATTTTCTGGTTACATGGCATGATTTTATTTTTGCCGGAAGTGTATAATTAGTACAGCTCAACACTCGCACCACAGGCTATGTGTCTTTGTTGGAAATGTATAATAATAGTAGGTTTATGATCATTTTATTGATCTTTACTGAATGTCAATGGCATCCAAAGGGGTTGTGGGAGTTCTGAGATATATCTTCGAAGATTTCATTTGGACGTTCCGGCGTATTATTTATTCACGGGCAGTACTAGTGCAGGCATTGAATATGCGGCACAGTGTCGCGCTTTTAGAAATCGCTGATGTCCTGTGACCAACGCCCACTCCAGTTCTAGTTTGTATCTAAATGGTTTACCCATTCACGCAATCGTATTGCTATTCTCTTAGCGGTAATCAAAACTTGGCACACGTCTTTCAAAATTCTCGGTAACTATAGCTAATTATGTGGCCGTTGAACCAAGAGCCACCATGGGATTCCGAGCAACGCCGGAGAAAATGACGTGTGGCGCCAACGCTCGTAATGTTGGTACCACGGTAATTATCTTCTTCAAACTTTACTTAATGCAGCTCAGAATGTTCGAAGACAGTTCTAAACGCGGCAGTTGCTCCCGTTCGCCTTTGCTAATGAGGGTGTTTTCATAAGCATCTCCTTTTTTAATGAGGGTATCATCCTAGAAAGCTCAACATTAATGGTAATACGCGAATTTCGGGTTTGCTTGAATATAACGTTTAGCCCTACGTACCGAAGTTCATTTTTAGTGTATCGTCGGCTTTGATTTAGTTTGTTTATATATCCTTCCTTTATTGGGAATGATTCCGTCGATGAGTGTCTCTTATTCCGAGAGGATCAACAGTGGAAATTATTTTTCTGGTTGAAGTCGCTCTTTAAAACAAATATGTTTGGTTTCGGCTTTTTTTTGTGCTCCTCCTGCCTTTTTTTCGCCCAAAGACAAAAAGAAATAAAAATGTTGGTACATGAGTAGTCTACGGCGTCAAAACATCGTGAAGGTTGAAACACATGTCCTGAAGAACAAATAAAAAATCGAGCGGAAGTCAACAAGCGAAGATAAATCCACACTATTATTAAAAACACATACCATACATGTGGGTTTTAATGATATGCAGAGATCGCAAATACAATTGGAAGAAATTTTGTCTGACACAATTTCCTTACAATATCCGACACGGTTTTTTTTTTCCTCTATCTTTCAACATGCGTTATGGTCTTAAAGGGCAACTCCGGTCGAAAATGAAACCAAAAAACATTAGTGGTATCGCTTTAGCGACACGATATATGATCACAGCCGAAATATTACGTCAAAGAGAAGCCGCGTACTCCACTGAAATCGACTTTAAAGATGCAATCAGCTGTTTTAGCGGGCGGCAAGCGGGTTAGCTTTTAGGCAAGGAACACTGGCGCAGCACACCCGCGACGTCACGTCGCGGTGGAGCTGCGGCTGATTTCGCACGTTGTACCGCGTACCGAATCACCACGGTGACATTACGTCGCAGGCCGTTCGGCCGATGATCAGTGTTGCCATCCCTCTAGCAGATAGTTTCGGTTTTGCCGTAGAAGCCCGAAACCAAACTTTGAGCCGCGATATTTATAAAACTACACACAACATTGATAGCAAAATCTTGCCCTGTAATTCAGGGAAACTACCTGAGCTGAAAAAGACCATAATCCTGAAATTCAAAAATATTGACCGGAGTTGTCTTTTAACAAAGCACGCGCAGCACACTTCCAGCACACTCGCCTAAGTTGGAATGGCTTAGACCGCAGAGTTTACTTGTATCTGCGCAAGACAGCTTCGTGTGACCTCCTTGAATTCTGCGCTGATGGCTCCTTTTCTGTATGAAACAGTATTTTCCGAAACGACTCAACCGTTTGAGGCCAGAAAACTGCACTCCTGGAACGCTGCCCTGTGTTCGCCAGTGATCGGTTGTACTCAAAGACGTCCGCAGGAACCAGTGCCGAAGCCAGGAGGGGCGGCTTATGTGGCTTCAGCCTCCACCGCCCCCTCCCCGCGGGATCCAGCCGACCCTATAATATACACATGTATTTTGAACACTTCCTCCCCCCCCCCCCCCCCCGATACAGAGCCGGCCCTATAATATACACATGCATTTTATTTCCGCCCCCCCCCTCTCCCCCATTCCCCTGCACCCAAAGTCATGGACATCCAGGCGCCTCAGCCCCCCATGAAAAATATTCCTGGCTATGCCACATGTACGAGCCTATAAGAACTGAAAAATTAACTTTGTGAAAGCTCCATAGCGGCAGCCCACACATTTCGATTTTCACACTAGCGCTAAGAAAACGTCGGTCGCTCCTACCAGATTACATACGTAATTTGTTTAAAGCTAAAAAAAAATTTATTTACTTTTGTTTTTTGATTTTGCGTAGATTTGCAAAACATGAATCAAGCTAAAATATATATATATATATATATATATACTATACTATATTTCAAACCGCTAGAATTGCAAACATGAAAGCATAGTATGCATGATGCGCATTCATGCGCATCGCGCATTTTTTAAAAAATAAAGATAGCTGAAACCTCTTGAACCCAGCTTTTGATGGCATTAAAGCAAGTGGCGACCATTTTGATTACAGAAGATTCTTGGTTTTATTTGTTTAACGTATACATGTGACAAAAAATACCAACCTACCCCTATGAAATTAATATTGTATTCGAGGAGGGCATCTTCAGGAACCTAGAAGTCCCCCGAGCAGGAAACGTGTTGCTGGGCTACCACTGTAGGATGTCGGAAAACAGTGGGTGTCCATATTTTACCCAGCTTGGGACGTATAGGCTCTTTGTCAAAATAGGATCACTTTGACTATTTTTATCTTTTATGACTCTTGTCTGCCGCAACTTAAAGGGGCACTGAAGTCGAGTCTGAGATCGTCCTTTTGTGGTGACAACTCAATCTAGACGCTCTAAGCATCCCAACAGAACCCGAAATTACAATCGTGCGTAGTTTATTTCCTAGTTAAAAGCGTGTTCGAAGAACGCGACACGCCCTTTTCGGGAAGAATTTTCTTCCGAGTGAAGTGGTCGACGAAGGGCGCTTGTCGGCGAGTTGCAAGCGATGGCTTCGCCTGCGAGGAAAAAGAGCAGTCTTATCCGAATAGGTACCTATCAGACTGTCTTCGAAACGAGTTATAATAAAATCATTCGGAATCTGCGCGTGTTGTATAGGGCTTTCAACGGTCCACACAATATAGTCCGCTAGAAAAAAGAGTGCACATGTTTTTCGATTGCCCTGAGACGAATAGGCAGTTTTATAATATAGGAGTTGGTATATGTGGGGACTAACACATTTTAAACAATATAAAACCAAAAACGACCTTTTTCAAAAATGACTTCAGTGCCCCTTTAACTGAGTTATTAAATATGTCAAATAGTATGGCAGTAAATATTTCATGGTATAGGTCTTAATTATGGCTGGCGGTATTCCGTCATGTCCGGCAGACAGCTAAGGCTTCTTTTTTTTAATACACTTCAGAATAGCGCCCTCATCAATCGTAATCGAGTGCAGCATATTGCCAAACCCCATGTGGGCGGGTAACGCTGCAAAGGAATTACCGCGTTTCTCGACTTTCTTTTTAAATTATTATTTGAATCGCGTTCATTTGAACTAGTGGGTGGGACTCTAGCAGAACATTAAATATAAACTAAAGAAAAAGTCTGATGTATTTTGAACACAATATGTGAAATAAGTTCAGAATTTTGAGCACATTTTCTATTATTGATGACGTCCTTGGTCTGAACCAATGGAGAACCGAAACGACAAGAGTGTGCAACAACCATGTACGATCTTCCTAATTGTTGAAATTAGCATCAAGTTATGAATATGTGAACGCCCCACAGATTTAGGGGTGTTCCAAGCAAAGAATCACGCGCTTGAAAGGATGAGAAGGGGTAACATCACGGTGGGTAACGTGCACTTATTCAACCAGTCCTACCTCTAGAATTCTATCTCTAGACGTAGGACTTATTATTTTTATTATCCGACGCATCTAGACCAATGTCATCACTGAACGCCCGTGTTTAACACTGAGTAGGCGCGCCCTTCGAAACCGCATTTAGTTTTCTTCGTCCCATTGCACTGCCCCATTAAATAAAAACTGGAAATAAAAAAAGCTTTTTTTTAATTGTCTGGTTGGAGCACGCGTGTCGAGAGATTAATTTTACGCGAAAAAGAAATGTTTAGAGCAATGTTGACGGCGCGAGATTTATTTTAAATTTTGCGCGCAAAGCCCATGACGTCACGGAATGGTCATACGCTCTTTCCACCTCAACGAGATGATCATACATTCTCTCCACCTCAACGTGATGGCCAAGCCGGTCCACCTCTCCTCCACGCGCCCGAAATGCCGAGAGAGAAAACAAGTGGAAAGGATGTGACTACCGACTAAATCGCATTTCGCGCCGTCAATATTGCTCTAAGAAACTTTTTTTTTCTCGTAAAATTAATTTCTTTGACACGTGTGTCCCATCCAAAGTGTTTAAAAAAACGTTTTTTTTTCTTTTCAGGGATTCTTTAGGGTTTTGAGAACGGGCTCCGCCCACAAAAAGCAAATATTCGCTCAAAGAGCAGAGAGCTACAGCCTGAAGTCACAGCGACTCTCTTCTGTTAAAATACTGCTCAGTGGCGAGTGCTAAACATCAATTTGCTGACATTGAAATAGATCATTTCATGTCAATTTTAAAGTCAGTATATGATAACATCAGCGTACGCTCCGCGGTGCCTCTTTCAATGATGCCAGAAAAGTTACGCGTTTTAACTGTGTCGAGAATTTTTCTCCACGAATTTGGGGTTGGATATTTTCTACGAACCTTATATTGCAAAAAATTATCAGTCGGTCCAAACTGATGAGAGCGGGGGCAAACAGCAATTTATGCTATCCGCCTGGAGTACAAAAATGATCCCTGTATTGGGGAAATCGAGGAAAACCCACTGCGACTGACTCTTGCGTGATACAATATGATGGAGATATAGTCAAAAAATAAACAAACCTATATTTTGTTACTAAACGCACCTAAGCAACGCAATTTAAATAAAAAGGTAAACTGAGCCAACTTTGTTTCTTTTATCGTTTTTTTTAAGCAGCGCGACTGGACACGCACGAAGCGAGAAGCTGAACGAAACGAACGTCGGCGTTGGTTTTGTCCAGTTTCTCGCTTCGTCTGGTTCAGTACCCCTTTCAACATGAATACGTATTCCAACTCGCACAATTATTCATTCAGTTTTAGTTTGTTTTTTCTGCATATAGCCTAAGAGTCGATTTTATGGTTGGTAATCCATGGTAAACGAATTCCAAGCGGCCTCAACTTAACCAAAGTAAGGTCCACGTGGGGTCCATAAAGGGTATGATTTGAGCAGATCACCCATGCTATGCAGGCAGCCCCCTTGAGGTTAAAAAAGTACTACCTCTCATGATCGAAAAAACGCTGTTATTACGAGGTCTAGGACAGCCCAGGAAACCGTCATGGTCCCTTGGACAACCCTAGTTAACAACAAAAATATTTCAATTTTTTTTACTTTTTTTTTGTGCTACGATGGAAAACATGTTTTCAGGCGAAAGAAGCGAATTGGAAGAATAAATCTCACCCGTACTTTGGGACAGCTGAAGGCCCATTAAGAATGATGCCATGACGACTTTTCCATATAGCTCTGTTTGCGATACTTTGTACTACTTACAGTATAGCAGAAGAGGAGCGACTTGTAATCATATGCATATTTATATTTGAGCCTGTAGTTGATGTGTACATCGGTTACCAATCAATCAATTAATTCATTTAAATCAACTTATGTTTATTATGCCAGCAAACAGCTGACAGACCCCAGGAGGGGTACACGTACAAGAGGCGACCGAAAAACATACGGCTAGCGGGTAATCATTTGTAGTGCAGTCTCTCTTGAACTCCTCCGAATTACTAGTGGGGAAGACCACGTCAGGATTACTTAACCTGTCACGCATAAGCTGCATGCGCGTCAATGGAAGGCCGGATTCAGAATCCGTATGGTAAAACAAAAGATTGCACAGACTTGATCGTGCTGACAAAGACCAGGGAGCACAAATATGCCCCGCACAAATCAGACACTTTGTTCTAGTTTCCTCATCCCATTTATCTCTCTTTCCTCACCAAATCCGTCCCCTCACACTCTTACTGTGCCCCTTCCCCTTTCCCTCTGCCTCCCTTCCACTCCCTCGCCCGCCCTTTAACTTCCTTCTCTCCTTCCCCCAGCTCTCCTACAGTGCTTTCCTCGCTAAATTTAAGGAGGAAACTGGATTCATGTATGAGTCCCGTCACGTCGTCACGTCAATTCCCTGCTAAATTTAGGGGTTAAATTGTGAAACGCTCGCTTCCGACACTCGTTCATAACAATTTTCTCATAGAAAACGACCCATAAAACACATTCTGTGTTAAAAAAAAAGTCATGCATCTATTTTGTTGTTGCGGAACATGGAATGAGATTCTACTTCGTAGCAGGGAACAATCAATCCAGCCAGGTCATTGTTGTCAACGCAAGTTTTCTGAGGTCAACTAGTTCTCAAGTAGCAGAAATCAAACTCTCTTAGGCCGGTTCAGACACTTGCGTTTGAGTGCGTTTGACTGCGTTGCGTCGAGAACCGAAAGCGAGATCACCGGTACATCTGTGCTTCGTATGAAGCGGGTCGAATCCAATTCAAGGAGCCACCATTGGCACGCGATGTAAGCAGCAGGATGTCCTGGTCTCCGCAGCCGCAACGCAGTCAAACGCAGTCAAAACGCAACTGTTCGTGAACCAGGCCTTTATAGAGAACGATGATTTGGCGTAAGTTTGCTGAGCGTGAGACCATTTCTATGGTATCATCAGGCGAACGCATGTTTGTAGACAGAAGCAGAGGGCGGCGTCAATGTCGTTTTGTATGTTGCGCGTCCACATCAACTTAGTAAATTGCTCTCTTCGTGATAATGCCACGATTTATTATACCCTGGCAATAGTTACTCGTGCATAAAATGCCTTAATCCGTAAATAAATGGCAGGCTCCACGCAAAAACTCCAGCGAGACCGACGCTCTAAAAAAAATTACAAAAGTCACATTCATTTTCTTTTTTTTTGGTCGGCCTATTGCCAATATTGTCACTTTGCCGGACTGCATTCGCAACGCCGTCACTGAGGTTCGTCTGGGAAACTGGACCGATTTTGTTTCTTTCCTCGCTCGGCGCCACTTTTGCGACGTTGAGAGTGCTCCGATTTTGTGTGTCTTCTGAAGCACAAAGCGCGCTTGTGTATTTGTCTCCTCTCGCTGTTTCTCTCATATTAAGTTTTGTATTCAAAATGTTGCCTTTATTGTCGTCCAGAAGAAAGAATCATGTGTCAAGCAAACAATAAGACTGCTTTAAGAATCATTGCGTGAATATGTTGTAAAATTCGAAGAAAGGTCTAATATCCTAGGGAGTAAATTTGAGCCACGCAGAAAAAAATATAAGAAAACCTAAGCTTGTAATAAGGCCCGAAATAATTAACTAAGTTATTCCAAAAATACAAACATTTAACTCTAATTTTCTTTGAAATGCCAGTTTTATTGTTCTCTTTTTTTATATGTAATAAAAGCTCCGCAATCGTTCCAAATATATGCAAGTCACTTTTATATTATATTGCCACGCGCGTCTCCTTTTAGCGCGCTCCATGGCCGTATGGTTCTTGTTCTTGGCTCTCACGCAAAGGGCCGAGGTTTGATGCCTGGGAGCGGACGCACCTTCTTGCTATTTCTGTTGTCGCGTTCTGGCAAATTCGAGAACTCTCTTGCTTGCCGGTCCGAATGGTTCCACTCGCCGAACCTCCCCCCCCCCCCCCCCTTTTTTTTTTTTTTTCAGTACTGACAGATCGTTCAGCAACGGATTCCAGGCGGACGAATTTTTCGAAGGCGCGCATATTCGAAAATTCAGACCGCCGGGAAGCCGTCACCCGTGATTGGCTGTTGCGTGCCCACCCCTGCTGCCTTCCCGTCCGGTGGCGCCCCTGGTGTCCTGCTCCATGGCGCGGAAAGGGGGCGTGGAACGATCTTTGATTGGATTTTAATAGGGAAATCGGCCGCCCTTAAATGTAATTTCGGGTTTTTTTAGGATGCTTAGAGCTTATAGGTAGAGTTATGACCCTAAATAGACAACCTCAGAACCCACTTGAGTGCTCCTTTACTAGCTGCGAAAGAAACCACGTCTTCTTCGCTCATCGCACATGTGCCACAAATTCTCCTCGAGCACGGAACTCCAGCGCCACGTTCTCCCTTCGCGGCCATTTACGTCGACCGTCTTCACGCGGCCCATTGTAGGTGGGAGCCGCTCTTGCCACCACTAAAGCCACCACAACCTCTAGAACACTGTACTGAAAATATTGGAATTAAGTTTCTTTTGCTTCTGCATTTTTTTTTGTCGTTCTTGTTTATGGTGGCCTTATGTAGGCTTAAAATTGTCTGCACCCAAAAACAAATTTAAACGCAACGCTGAGTTCGAGGGTTTTCATTATTATCAATATTATTATTATTATCGTGTTATCAAGTTATTGCAAACATCATTTCTTGTTCGATATATTTTTGCAACGTTGTCATCCGCGAATCGCGATTGGTCGAGCTAGCTTGTCACATCGGCGTCGTCTTATATTTATTGGCAGGGCTGTAGTGACATCTGGTGGTCAAATTAGCAAACTGTACAAGCTAGGGCGATGTTGAAGCTCCTGTTTGCACAAGCGTAAAGCAGGTGGCGCGGTGGTCTTGCCGCGATAAAGCGCTCGATATTTGAAATTCTCCTGGGGCTTTCGCCGTGATGCAAGTCGATGGATTTGCGATTGTACCATTCATGGGGAAATTATGTCAACTGCTCGCCCCAGCTCGAGCGCCATGGCGGCCGAGGACGTTGGTATTATATCAATTATAAAAGCAAACTAATTTGAAAATCTTTAACTAAATACGAAATTGAGACATAAATACCTGAATTTGAGAAGAAAAAGCATGCTGGCTACCTGTTTAGGAAACGTTATAATTAAGTTGATTTTCCTCGTATCTGGGATTAGCTTGCAATAAAAACCTGCTTTTGTGATGTAGGCGCTCTCTAAACCGCCATTCTCATGCTACTTAGGATCATACCGCACTAACCTCCGAGTGCCTCCGTTACTAAAGTGAATCATGAGGGTCATGTAGTACGTTAAAGGCTATACCCAACTTTGATTGTCCCGGAAGACTATAAAATTCAACAGCCAAATGCAACATTTAATATTTCTTTTTTACAGCGGAGCTGTTAAGGATTAGTTTCTCCAGGATTGTGTCCGCCAGCAAATAAATGACAGAACAATCTGGACAGCTACCACCATCTATAATTGACGGCGGCAACCTGTTCAGCCTTTCTACTCTGGCTTGCCGACTTGCGGCCGGCGATTACTTTCCTGTTTCAATGGACCATTTGCTATATTACCCAAGCATCAAGGAGAATGCAGGGATTGGTGTTCCACGCGCCACACGCGCACGCCTTCCCCGTATAAAAGATTCTAAGTAAATTACCAAAATAAAGCGTTGACGAACGCGCGTGCAAGATGCCATTTGTTTTAGGCTTTTGCTTTAGAAAAGTTGCTACTGCTGACGCCAGCACGTGCGGCGCGTGGAACACCAATCCCTGCATTCTCCTTGATGCTTGGGTAATATAGCAAATGGTCTATTGTTGTTGTTCATAGATTCGATCAAGTTTCCTTACGATAATAGACATAAAAAGAGCATCCATGGAAGTGAATTTTTTCGTTCTGTGAAAAAGCACCTTGACGTGGATCTGCTGAAGTCAGCCTTGACCCCCAAAGTGCTGCTACGATGAGGTTACAAACGTGCTTTGGCCTGAAATGCTTCGCAAGCCTTCATAAAAACTCTGCGTGCTGTGCCAGTAAGTTGAGCTCAAGTTTGTGCCAAAGTGTAGTTTCGAAGCATGAAATGCTTAAGAACGTTAAGAATGGAATTCCTGGCGGCGGACTGAACACGACTCCACGGAGATTCTTGTCGGCAAATAACAGAAAATGCAAACGCTCAGAGCTGAAAACAAAGTAAAACGCACTAAAAGTCGCATCTAAAGAAAGTGTGTGTGCGTTTTTTTTATGTGTTTGCTTTTTTAATTAGCTACTGCCTATTAGCCAAAACGAAACTACTGAGACCACCTGATTTATTGCTCCTGCTTCGCGTGTGTGGGTCGGGGGAGATGTCAGCTTCATATGCTGTGAGTTTTTTTTTTTTTCCATTTTTAGATTTATTTTTGTAACAACCAACAGAACTTAGTACAAAAATCAAGCAGCCTAAATGTAGCATTTCACCTTGCTCCACTTCAGAAATTTTGGTGAGAAAAATTATGTTTCTACAAAAATTTAGAAAGTAATTCTTTTGGAGATTTTGACGAGCGTGTTTGAACAGATGCAACAGCAAGAAAAGCACAAAACGAACAGTGTTTTCGTCCTTCTGTTCGTTTTGTGCTTTCTTACTGATACATTCTTTTGTTTGTTTTTAATGCGGAAATTGGGCTATAATATATAATTTCTTAGGCAAATCAAAACACCCACCCTGACACACCTTTTCAATTTCAAATGAAACCATTTTAAGTACTTGTACTTTATCTACTTTCGGGGCTTTAAATTGTTACATTTGTTCAATTGTGACACTGTGTTAGGAAACCTATGCAATTTCATAAATCATATTCATATTTGACATTTTATGTTTGGTGTTTATGTACTTCGCTCAAACTTTTAACCTTTTCTGACAAAGCCGTTGTGTGATTGCAGGTTTCACTTGTTTCTATGTATACCTGTGTTTACATCGTGTTGTCTTGACGAGTAATTTTTAGCATGAATGTTTTGCACTATTTACCAATGCTGTACTAGAGCTGTAGGGGGCAGAGACCTCGTCAGGCATCACGCCTTTGGTCTCTGCCCACCTCCCGACCCGATCGGGAAAAAGAAACAATAAAGAAAGAAATACATATGGCGGTATCACGTGACATTCTTCCAGCTCGAAAACCCGCCAGTATCCACGCCGTGAATGTTCATCCTATGTGTTTCTATGCGTTGGAGGAGTTTCTTCCAGTTCACTCAAGTTACTTTACGATGAGATCGACTGCGCCTGCCAGTAGTTGGCGACGTAAGGAAAAATCAACCGGTACTTGATTTTTATGTAAGCATTTAGGGTCCTTGGTTTTTATTAGAATATATATAATTTTAAAAAGTTGATAGTTACATGGGTGTCGCTTTTACCATATACAAGGCAAAGTCAAAAAGTAACCGGAATTTATTTTTTATTTGCGTAGTAGTGTAGATATCATGAAAAGCCCTTCATTACTGTTCAACATAGTCACCTCCTCCCTCGACAGATGTGCGCCAACCTTCACCAATGCATAGATGCCGCGGGAAAAGAATCTTGTGGCTGGCTCCGGAGCCAGGAATCCAGTGCCGCTTTCAGGTCATCATCTGTATCAAACATCCTTCCCCCGAGAGCCCTTTTGAGGGATCCGAATAGATAAAAATCACTCGGTGTGAGGTCTGGCAAGTATGGTGGGTGCGGAATAGACTCGAACCGCGGTCCTTTGCATGGGCGTACCAACCAGGGGGGGGGGGCGTTTGAGAGCAGGGCAAACACTGGCCGGCGGCGCCCAAGGGATACCAAGGGCACCGCCCGCCGGCCCTGGGGGGGGGGGGGAGTGTGGTTTGCCCCCCCCCCCGCTCAAAAACAAGTTGGTACGCCACTGGTCCTTTGATTTTTTCCGCTGTCGTACGTGCTGTGTGAGGGCGCGGATTGTCGTGCTGCAGCAACACCCATGAACTGAGCAATCTGCGACGGTTTGACCTGATTGCAGGCTTCCAAGTGCCTCTCAAGCAGGTTGCAGTATGATGCACTGTTCACAGTGAGTCCCTTGGACATGTAATGTTCAACTATTGGGCCTTTGTGGTCCCAAAGACCGTGAGCATTAGCTTGCCCTCCGTTGGCGCTGTCTTGAACTTCTTCGGCTTTGGTGACGTTGTTGCTCGCTTTGTCTCTGGCTGGGCGTGTGTACGCCAGCATTCATCAGCGGTGACAATGCGTCGAAGAAAATCATCTCCGTCGGCTTCGCAGCGTCGCAGTAGCGTCTCACAAGCATTTACACGTCGATCCTTTAAGGTCCGGCGTAAGTTGTTTTGGTACCTACTTGGCGAATACTTTGTGGTACTGCAGAATATCATGAATAATATGGTGCGTCGAGCCATGACTAATATTCAATTCTTCGGCCACTTCATCGATGGTGACACGCCGGTTCCCGTGTATCGAGCCGTTCCACAGCAGAGATTGCGTCCGGCGTCGTTGAAGTGTGAGCACGGCCGGAGCGAGGTGCATCCGTCAAACTGGACGCTCCACTTTGAAACTTTTGTGCCACTCGTACACTTGCCGAAGCGATACACATTCGTCTAGCATCCTGCGATGAATATCCGCAGGGTTTTCGTCCTCTGCGCCCAAAAATCGGAGAACCGAACGCTGGCTCTCCCTGGTGCATGCTAACAAGGAGGCAACCATTTTGAAAGTTCTATGGTCACGTGACATTTTCCATTAAGTCGCCAGGCCGGCGTGCACAGCTGTGGTAGGTCAAAGCATATTTGCAGCGCAGCAGTCTATCACTAGATTTGATTTTCTCACGGCTAAATTCCGATTACGTTTTTACTCTCCTATCGAAAAGACCATCAGGAAAAATCCTGATGGTCCATCAGGCTGATGGTCTGATGTGTTTTGGGGACATTGATGGCCTGATGGTGTGATGGTTTGATGGCTTGATGGTGGGATGGTTTGATGGTCTGTCGTATTTTGGGACATTGATGGTGTGATGGTTTGATGTGATGTTGATGGTCTGTTGGTTGGTATGAATTTCTAATCACACATATGTACCGGCAGAAGACAAAGATTCCATTACAGTCAATTGTGAACTTTATTCTGTGCTCATTATTATTTCAAAAAGAAACATCCGAAGCGTTAGGGTACCTTCCGAAATCCCCGTAGAAACCTGAAAACAAAGTTTGTATTTAGGTTATGGCATGTTATTATTTCTATTTGGAAATGATTGAACGTTGAATTATTAAACCGCAAAAACAAAATCGAAGAGAAACTGCGTTTAATCCACTCACTACTTTCGAGACTCCACGACGCGCAGCAACTTCATCGTGTCCGTTGCGTGGCTATCTACACTCTGTCCCCATCGTCCATGCTGGGCATGACGGTGTCGTGCGACAGCGTGCAATACACTAAGCCTCGTCGGCCCGAGAATGCAGTAAGCCTCGTATTACCGCATTCGCGGCTTTGTAAACGTTTTTTCTCGCAAACATTTAGTTCACAGTACACGTGCACCTAGTAAATGAATTTCCTATCAAGCAAAGTGCGTTTTTCGGCACATTCTTTGCCACTTAGACTGTAAACATGATCTACTTGACATACAAAGCGGATCAACAAATTGTTTCACCAACGGACAATAAAACAATTTAAAACAAAACTATGGTTGCAAAAACATACCTGAGTTTATAAGAAGGTGTCTTCGTTACCTTTCGAGTATCCTAGGACAATTGTTGAGGCGGATTATTACGGATTGAACACCATGTTATCGAGCCACGCCGCTGTCAGCTTTACACACCGAATGTAATTCACGCATGCGCAACGACGTGAGATCATTGGCGCCTTCTCTCGGCCACTGCTGGAACCTCCCGGATATAGTCAGGTTCTTTCCACCACCGAAAGATGTCATGAGAAGCACCATCAGCCTTTTTTCGTTCTGATGGTCTATCGAGATATCTTGATGGTCTCACCCGGGCAACATCAAAACGTTTCGATGGTCCGTCAGTTGCCATAACAAACGTTTTGAAGGTCTCTGAGCTACAAACAGAAGCCTTTAATGGTCCATCAGCCACCATCAGGAAAGGTTTGATGGTCTATCAGGCACCATCAAGTAAGCCTGTCGGACAATCGACAGTTAATTCTGATGGTACTAGGCAGGAATTCGCAAATGCTGCGTTATATATATATATATGTATATACATATATATATATATATATATATCATATATATATCATATATATATATATATATATATATGTAGATATATATGATATATATATAACGGGCATGGTGTCGGAGGGCCGAATCTGGCGTATGACAGAGGAAGCAGAACCTTGATGGATCTCAACAACGGGTGGTCCATTCTGTCGGACGTCTGATCGGAAGTCCGGCCTAGTTCGTCAGGAAGACGAAGGCCGGACGAAGACCGGACTTCGTCGAAACGTCGAAAAATAAACTACCCGTTGTTGCCGTCTACATATTTATGTATATATATATATATATATATATATATATGCGATCGCTTTGCAGCCTGCATCCGATCGAGTCAAGAGGAATATACACTCGCTCAGAACCGCTGCAACCACACGCGCCCACGACTGATCGAATATTGTCGTCACATATTAGAGCCGCCGCAGAATATAATTCGTGGAAGTACCATACTATACTATGTCAACGTGCTACGATGGGACAAAGCACTTTTGATGATCCATCGCCTGATGATCTGACGGACCATCAGGTGCCGTTATAAACTTCTGGCGGACCGTCAAACGCTTGTGATGGTCCACCAGGGAGGTCTGAGGTACCATTAGTGCCACTGGAGCCCCTGAAGAACCATCAAAACACTTTTGATGGCCCATCAGGGAAGGCTGGTGGACCATCAGGTGTCATTCGAGCTCTGACGGACCATCAGGACGCTTTTCATGGTCCATCAGACGCCATCAAGGAAGTGTGATGGACCATCCAAATCCCTTTGATGGTCTATTTGGAGGGTCTGATGGACCATCAGGCGCCATCAAGGAGGTCTGGTGGGCCATCAGGAAGCCTGATGGACCATCAGGGACGTTTGATGGGCCATCAGAGAAGTTTGATGGACCATTAAGAAAGTTTAATGGACCACCGCATTTCCTTGATGGTCTTTTCGAACGGGCTGGCTCGTATTTATCAGGCTCGGCGGGCATTAGATGATGAAGTACATTCCTATGTGCGCCAGCATAGCCCCGAGCAGCGAACACAAGCGTCGCTAGCGGTCGCCACGCCCTGATCGGGCGAGGTGTACCATGACGTCAGAGGAAGGACTCCTCTTCGCGATCTCGCATCCGGCTCCCTTCCCTGCCCCCATTTCCCTGATTTGCGATCAGGCTGACCTACTGCTCAGTGCCGCAATGCAAATCCTGAAAAAAGCTGGTATCAGCTTTCACCACCCAAGAGGCCGAAGTTGAAACCTTAGGCGATGGGAAGAGCACTCGTCAACGTCGGCTGTTATGTGCCGCCAGCACTTGAGAGCGGGACTTTGTTCAGCTGGCTAAGACGCTGGTTACGACCGATACCGATGCGCTGCTGTACACTTTTCTAAGCGTGTTTGTCACTTTAACCTTTTTAATTAGCTTACAAGTACCGAAAGCTATCGGCGGAGGCAGTTCCGCCATGTGAACCTCCCCGTCCGTCCACACGACGCAACTCGAACGCGCGAGGGGTCTATGCTAAAGCCCCTTTAAACGGAAAAATAGCGACATCCTTTGAAGAATGCCGCCTGCTATCTTGGGCCAAACCAGGCGGCGCTACAGTCGACGCGCGGGTGTAAAAAAGCAAAACATAAAGATAAATGTTCGTGCACACGGGAGGAGGAGGGAGAAGGAATGCCTATGCTGTCAGAGTGCAGTGCATGCTATGAGCTCATGTCGCCAATCAAATAACGCCGACCGTGCAGCGTCACGGCTTTCATCGTTTCATCGTCTTTCTATTGAGCACATCCTTCGAGGCTAGTAGACGCGTGACAGTGCGCTTTTAGCCTTGTGTATGCATTTGCGTGTCTTTCAGGCTTTGACTGCGCTTTGACTCACAGTATAGGAAGGCTGTCTGCTATCTTGGGCCGAACCAGGCGGCGCTGCAGACGACGCGCGGGTGTAAAAAAGCAAAACATAAAGATAAAAGGCGTGCGTGTCAGAGGAGGAGGAGAAGATGTCGCTACCTTTTTTTTATTCAGGGGCATTAGCCCTTGCATGTTCATCAGTGAGGAGAATATTACACCCGCTTCGCAGGCATTGTAAATGGCATTTATATCAAAGGCCTTTGAGCCGGTCGGCAAATTAGACCGCGACCCTGACTCTGCGCGTAACTTCACGAAACAAGGTTGTTTTGCATAAATCTAGCTTCTCCGTGAATTAAAGATGTAGTTCGTACACGATATGCAGGTGCATGTTTTATTTTTTAGAACACGCACAATTTCTGAAATGTGTGTATGATAGCAGGAAAAACGGCCGAATCGTTCCCGTTGCCTGAATGAGATGTGTTGAACTTGCCCAAAATATGCATAGTAAGTAATATAGTGCGGTACTATGAAATGTTTCTACTTTTTTCCTTGAATTGATTTTTTTTTTTAATTATTCCAGTCTTGTGTATTCGGGAAATACACCGTTTAGTTTGAATTGTCACTTACAGGTAAAAGAGACGCTGCTTCAGGTCCCCAAAAGCGTCCTCAGCCCCCAAACTCCCTACAGGTGGGCATTACAGAGAGGAAAACCGAAGGAAGAGGAAGCCTTCGAACGGCTGTTCGGTGGAAGATGCTGCACTAGTTGCAGAAAATGTGGGACCTGTGGAGGGTGATAGTTTGCGTGAGAAAAGCATCTGGTATATTAGTTTCAAGACTATTTGATTTAGCTCGAATCTCACTTTTAGAGCCAGTAACACGTAAATCGTCGTTCACACACTTGCACCTGAGCACGACCGAGAAGAGACAAGACCGGTTTTTGAGCTTCTTGCGGCGTCTTAGGACCTGCTCCGCAGCAGCGCATCCGGTCCTCAGAACGTCGCAAGAGGCTTGAAAACCGGTCTTGTCTCTCTCCATCCTACTCGATTACAAGCGTGTGAACGGCGCTTAAAGGGACCTATGAAACGATTCTGAAATCGAATTTCATCCACCGGACGTCGTAAAAGGTGTGAAAAGAAACATCAAAACACAAAAATAGAGAACCAAACAAAATATCTTTGCTATAAATTCTTTTAAAAGAAAAGCTGGACTCTTTTGCATCTTTTTTCCTTCGCAAGCTCTCTGACTTTTCACTGCGATGCATTCTGCGGAACTGCACGGCACGTCAGCCAAATCCATGTCGCCTATTGGGTAAGCGCCTACCTCACCAGCACCGCGATCATAAACAATAAATCGCCGGCGAATGTTTCTTAAAAGTTTTGTTAAAGAATATTCAGATCCACATTTTGTTGCATAATTGAGCTATCTGACGGAAATTGCCGAATGGTGGTAGCTCAAAGTTTTTTATTGATGAAAGGGTTATGTCAAGGCCTCTTGATAAATATCATCTAGCCTTGATGGGGATAGGGAATAGGGTGATGAGGGTAGGGGAATGGGAGGAAGTTAAATGATTTGCGGAAGGCCCGCCGAGCATACGTAGCCCAACAGAGAGGTTAATATTTGTTTCCTATTGACGTTGTCACTGGTCGGTCTTGTCCATTCTCGGTAGTTTGTGGGTCTGGCTTCCGCGGGCAGTTCGTGTATGGCAGCTTGTCTTTCCTTGCTGGTGGCCAGACAGTCCCATATAAGGTGCTGGCAGGTAGCAGGTACGCTGCAAGTTTTACAGAGCGGGTCTGGGCCGGGATCGTTCGGTGAAGTAGGCTTATAAAATCGAGCACGCCATACTGGTGTCAGGGCTGTGCATGTCTGGAGCCTTCGGATGCATACCCTCTCCCACCTGGTGAAGCCTGGTGGGATGGGGCAGTCGTCCATGGGAAGCAGGGATGCCAGTCGTTGTTTCCTGGCTATCCGCTCCATCTCTTTCTGTTCCTCTGGGTCCGGTGCCACGGGTTTCTCTTTGACCGAAGAGGAGGCGAGTCCTTGTGAGGGTACGTCATCTTGTAGTCTAGCCCTCGCGGCCTCGTTCGCCTCTTCGTTTCCTGGAATTTCCATGTGTCCCGGAATCCATGACAGTTCGAGCCGCCTTCCTTTAAGACGTAGTGTTTTTGCTAAATTCTTGATTTTTCGTGTAATATTGTTCTTGCTGCCTATGTGAAGGCATTCTTTAACCGCTTCCTTCGAGTCGGTGAATACGTACAAGTGTTTGTTGGTGCTGTCTACATGAGCTTCAATTGCTAACTGGATGGCGAGCAGTTCTGCTGTCTTTGTGCTGGGTGTCATTGGTGCGAGCTTACTCTCTTTCTTGGAGGAGCTCTCTGCTAACCAGGCTACGGCCGTTCTCCCGTCATTGTCTCTAGCTGCGTCCGTATATAGGATTTCGACGTCTTCCTGTTCCCTAAGTCTTCCGAGATCTTCGAGGTGTTTTTTTGCTGCAGCTGCGCGACGTTTCCTGTGTCCTTCACCTTGATTCATGGGTACAGGTTTGAGGGAGACGACAGGTTCGTCCTCCCACGGAGGCTGTGATGGTTGGTTGCTTGGAATGCACCACGTCCTTCTGCCTAGTTTTTCTAGTATGATGCGTCCGTGCCATGTCTTCTCCAGCCTGTTGTACTGACTGATCTTCATTTCTTGTGCGATCTCTTCGATGGTGTTGACCTGAGCTGCTTTGTGCAGTTCCTTGATGGGTGTAATTTTTGGCAGGCCTGTGATTACCCTCATGGCGGACCTGTTGAGAACCTCGAGTTTCTCCCTTTGCGTCGCTGTGAGCCTTAGATAGTTTATTCCGTACACTGCTCTGGAGACGAGCAGCGCTCGGACTAATCTTCGGAGCAAATCCTCCTGACATCCCCATGATTTGCTGGTAATCCGTTTGAGGAGGTTGAGTCCGTCCTTCCACTGAGCCTTAATTTGCTTCTGCCAGCTTGTAGCTCTACCGTCTTCGTCGAAAGTTAGGCCTAAAACCTTGATGCTGGGTTGTGGTTGTATGGGAGCACCGTTAAGGAATAGCTTGATGTTATGCTTGCCTCGGGCTCGTTTGCTAGTTATGGTCATATAGGCAGTCTTTTCGGTAGATATCTGCAGTCCCGTTTTTTTCATGAATTTGTCGGTGACGTTTAAGGCTTCTTGAAGTATGGCCTGTTGTTTCGAGGCGGTTCCTTTAATAGTCCATAATGTGACATCATCAGCATATATAGTAAATCCTAGGTCATTGATCTCTTGGAGTTCGAAGGCCAGGTCCGTCATTGCCATGTTAAATAAAGTGGGGGATATTACCGCCCCTTGGGGGACCCCGATGTGGTTAGGTTTGGGGGTTCCTTTGGTGCGACCTATGACTACGTGAAACTGCCTGTCCTTCAGGAATGCCTTGATAAAGTTGAGTATGCGTCCATGTAGTCCTCTTCTTTCTGCTGCGCGGATTACTGTGTCGTGAGGTATTGTGTCAAAAGCCTTTTTTATGTCGATGGCGACCATCGTTCTGGGCTTTGCATTGGCAGGGTTTTCGGTCATGTCCTTGTGTATAAGCGCCAGGCTGTCTTGAGTCGAGAGGTTGGGACGAAACCCCGTCTGCATAGGGTGCAGTTTCCGGTGTGTTTCGAGTATCCATGTGATTCGAGCTAGGACCATTCTTTCCATAAGCTTGCAGAAGTTCGAAGTGAGAGAAATTGGGCGGAGATTCCGGAGGTCGGATGGAATTTTGCCTGGTTTTGTGATCGGAAGGACAGTGGATGTCTTCCATTCTGTCGGGATGATGCCCTCTTCCCAGATCCTGTTGATCCAGTCTAGAAGGTCGGCGGTGTCCTTCTCAGGCAGGTTTCGTAGTGCCGCAACCGTAACTCGGTCTGGCCCAGGTGCCGTGTTCGCCTTTGCTTTGGCAAGAGCTGCCTGCAGCTCTCCCATGGTGAATGGGAGATCCTCGTCGGTCGGTATTTTGATGTTGCTAGGCTCGTAGCAGTCCGCTGGGGGTGCCGTTGCTGGCTGCGGAAAGAATATGTCTCCTGCGAGTTCTGCTACCTCTTCTTCCGTGAGTCCTAGACTGAGGGCTAGGTTGCCGCTGGTACCTGCAGATCTAATTTTACCCGCCATGCATTTGTACGTGCGCCATACTTTCTTCAGGCCCGTTTTCTCGTTGAATGAGTTGCAGTGTGACCTCCATCTATGCCGGCTTAGCTCAAGTGTGTAGCGTCTGGCTTTGGCTGTGGCTAGGTTAAGCTTGATTCGTAGTTGTTTGGAGCACTTCTTCTTCCGGTAGCGTTGTAGGGCTTGAAGCCGACTTGCCCATAGGTTTAGAAGATGGAGGTCCGGGGTTGGCGCGTCGTCTTTTATGTTATAAGTTTCCATGGCTTGCTCGAGTGCCATCTGGATCTTTTGGGCTAAGTCTTGGCCGGTGAGGTTGCCGATGACTTTTCGAAAGTTGTCCCATTTAATGAAGTGGGTCTTCCTCCGCGGTGTTGTCTGGATGTGTAGTTCGATGTGAATCGGAACGTGGTCGCTGCCCATGGAGTCTGGCGAGGCGTGCCAGGACATTCGGAGCCCCTTGGAGGCCCATGTTAGGTCCGGCGACGTGTCGGCCTGCGAAGGGTTTTGGGATATCCTTGTCGGCGTGTCTTTGTCGTTAAGGAGTACGAGATTATGAGTCTCACACAACTTCTTGATGGACCTTCCTCTCCTGTTCGTCGTTTTGTATCCCCACATCGTGTGTCTGGCGTTAAAATCGCCACAAAGAATCGTTGGTGTTTTGTCCGTTAAAAGTTGGTCGAGCCATTTGCAGTCTTTGTCTTCCGTTATAGTTGGTCTGATATAGACATTAAAGACATTCAGGGTCTTGCTACCGATCTTGATCTTGATGCCGATCACCTCTTTATTATTATCGCTGATATTTGACGTGTCGATTTTTGCGTGGTGTACTCCTTTATGAACCAGTGTTGCAGCTATACCATAAGAACGGGGCGTGGCTCCTTTGTGCCTTGTTATGGTGGGCGTTGTGAATGTGACATAGCCCGGAAGTGTTATGTTCTCACAATCCGCCTCTTGCAAGAGAATCATTGCTGGTTTTTCCACTCCCTTGTCTTGAAATCGAAGTTTAAGTTCCGCGGCTTTGGTTTGAAATCCTCTGCAGTTCCATTGCATGATCCAAGGCATATATTTCCTTTTGTCGGTGTGATTGCGTGTCTTCTGGTGGGACTGATTATGCATTGAGCTTGCTCAATAAGGTCCCTAACATTTGCTTCATTTCTTTTATTGAAGTTTCTACGGAGGTCATTCTTGCCTCTACCTTGCTTTGCCAGAGAACGAGCTCTACGGTTGCTGAGGGTATTTCTGCCTCTTTGTTGGATGGCGTGCCAAGTACCACCGGTGTGGCAGTATCGGTGAAACATAAGGGAGTGCTCCATGCTCCCCTACTTGGTGTGGTTGGTATCACTGGGGACGGGCCCGGGGCCCCTTTTGTGGGGGCCGGTTTGTTTGTTTTGTTCTCTTGTGGAGGCGTGGCTGTGTGCGTCGTTCGCCTCTTCGGCGGAATCCTGCGTTTGGGACAATCGTTGCTGGTGGCCACATGAGAGCCTCCGCAGTTGTGGCATTTGGGTTGTAGCTCGCAGTCGCTGTCCTTGCTGTGGTCGTGTCCACACTTGTCGCAACGGCTAGTTTTATTGGGACAGACGTCTGACTTATGTCCGATTTCGTGACAGTTGAAGCAGACTACGGGTCGTGGTCTGTACGATGATACTGGGTAGGATTCGTATAAGAAACGTACGTATTTTGGAATGGACTTGCCTTCAAATGTGATAAGGATGGTCCTGCCGGATCTGCCTATCACTCTGGCCGCAACAATCTTATTTGTTCGACACGTGAGGTCTTGCATGAGAGTTTCGGGTGTTTCCTTATTGTCGGAGCCGTGCAGATAGATCACTCCCTTGACTTGATTGCTAGCCATAGCCATGTAAGGTGTGACTTCATACGTCTTGTCATCCTTTTTTATTTCTCCGATGGAGAGCAGCTTACTTGTGATGAGTGGATTCTTTGTGGTGATTGAAATCGTGTTGGATTTCTCGCTCATATGTACCGAGAAGCCATCTTTGTTGCGCACGCCGGTCTTCTCAATAGCGGCACAGATGTCTCTCCCGGTAAACCTATATACTTCGGCCTTACAAGTTGGCTTGAGCACAACTGTCTGCGTGGGTGCAGTGTGTGATGTAGTATTCTGCGCGTTGTCTGAGCTGCGGTGCTTGCGCCTACGAGAGGGCTGCCATTCACCGTCGTTGCCTTTGTCTTCATCCATTGGTGTCATATTGTTTCCAACGTCGTCGTCTTTCTCGGGAGGATTTGCCGCTGCTTCGCCTTCGGAAGACGTGCTCGATTTGCTTTGAAGAAATGTTTGAATTTCTTGCTTGTGAGCCATGTACTCTTTTAGCTCTTGCTTGAGAGACATGAATTCTGCTACCTCTTCTTGGTTCTGCAAAAACGCGTTGAAGGTTTCTCGCAATTGCTGAAATTCAAGATACATCTTCCATTCTGCTGGGTCCACGCTCAGTGGTGATTGCGCTGAGCTTTGCATCGCTGCGATGTTTTCAGTTGAGGGTGCCGGGTATGGATTCCTGGCTGCCTGGTTCATTACCTGCGTCTTTGTGATGACGCGGATCTTGCCATTGAATGCCCTTCTCGGGGTGCAGTTCGGGTTCACGGAGGCCTGGTCCTCAGCGTCCGCTGGTGAAGCGGGATACCCGTCTACGGCGTCGTCCAGGGTTGACGATGGGGTCCGGGATGGACCCCGTGGGGTTCGGATTTCAGCCGAACGAATGCTGGCTGGGGTAG